>PNEQ01088048.1:0-19785 GCA_003012365.1 Medauroidea extradentata | reverse complement strand
ACTTAACCTCCAAAATATATATAAACAACAGCACGTGACGGCGAGAAGTATCAGGCCCCGTCACATTCTGCCGCCCCGAACAGGGACATCATAACCTCCAACATCTAGATAACCTACACAACACGGCGACGTAGACGTACTAGTAGCGGAAACAGCGGCACCGCTACATCTGGCGTCCCCGAACAGGGACATCTAGATAGCCACGACGGCGACGTAGACGTACCAGACTTACTAGACGTAGACGAGACGGAAGAACAGCGGCACCGCTACAATTCACCTCAAAGTAACCAACTGTTTAGGATAATCAATGCTCTATTGTAGTTACTTAAATTTCTGCAAAAACAAAAGTTTGTTGAGGGTAAGGATACGGTATGTTTCAAATAAGTGTAGGAGATAAAAATTAACATTAGTTGAAATCTGCTTGTTGTTTTAACCTGAATATCGAAAAACTATAGCGCAATTTCAGTAAGCTCTCTATAAACACTACGAGAAAGTATTTTACCAGAATGCCACATTCATTTACATAATTTTTTGAGCCACTATCTCATCTAAACATTTGGTATCACAGATAGTGGCCAAGGAAAGTAGGTCACTCTGACAAAGCAGTTCCTAAAAACATTGGCAAAAAATTTTTTCTTACGTTACTTTTTACAGTGAGTACTGCATTACTATATTCACAATGCCTTCCAAAAAAAAAAAATGAAAATTCCTCTAAATTAATTATGTACTTAAGTGATAACTTGTACTGAAACTTTATACATAAATTCATCAATGTGTGCATATCCACTCCACAAACACAAGCATTCACAGTTCAATGAACACAGAAATAAAATTCATGTTTACATATCACATATGAATAAAATTAGTAAATATGTAACCCATGCAAATAAGGTTAAATTTGTAATATATTAATGGCAGTGATGATATAAATTATATTAATTCATTAGCACAAAAAACAACACTTTGTTTTTTGCAACGTAGGAATTATTTATAAAGTGTTAACATTTTTTATTGACACACTACTTTCAGTTCTAAGACATCACAACAAATATCTCACCAAAACCTGTACACAGTAATTTTTAAACTCTGTTGAAAAAAATTGTAATCTGTCAGCAATAGCTGGATATACATGTAAAGCATTTCATTATACTGTCATGAAATTCAAAACCCATGAAAACATTTTTACACAATGGTAGGCCTACATAAAATTTCTAAAGAACTACAAATAATGATTTAATATGCTGCATTAATTTAATATAACTGTGGCAGAGCTCAAGGAAAGTTTTGGCATAGCAGCTCTAATAAATGTTTTCCAGTGGGTAGCGCTAAGTACACTTCATATGCAAAGTCAAGCAAAAATCTAAACTCATTGTAAAATGTAACAGAACTTTACCAAAAAAAAATTGACTAAAGAGAGGAGTCACATGGGTCATAAATGCTCCGCCTGTTCCAAACCATACAAACCATTAAATTGTGAATGTTCAAAAACTAAAACTGTATATTAGGATGGTTTAAAATACACAAAGTATAAATTAACTGCATGTTTCTTAAAATTATGAGACTGTGAAAACCTTTATTACTGCTAGCAGATGATGCTGATAAAAAGTCATGTCACAACACTTTTGTAAGCCCAACTCACCAAAAATTCTCACCAAGCTCAATGTTGGGATGAGTGATCTTCATTACAAGAAAGAATTACAACACTTGGCCTTTACAGTGGTATTCCACTAGTGCAGTGCATGGCAATTGGAATTCTTATTCATTTGGTACAAACTATGTGTGGTTACCTACATATTCAAAAGTCTGGTCCTCAAGAGGATGTAAAACAGTCCTTTGTAGTGTGAAGTGTGTGTATGAAAAGACAGTGATGTAAGTAGCAGAAGGACTTTGCAGAGGCTCAGAAGGAAATAGTTACTACGACTAGAAACTTCACCCTTGAAGATGAAAGCTGCAATGCTGTCTGAAACGTCGGGAAGAAATGTGACATTGACGCGACTACATAGTTATAAGTAAACTTAAGTTATTTTTTCCATGCAACATAGCCTTAAAATAACTCAGTTGTATTTGTCATGAATTTTTCTAAAATTACTAATTGATTTTACACTCCCTGCAGTACGTGGTATAATTCATAATTTCATTAGGTAACATACATTATGATAGACCTCACAAACAGCAAGCCTAGTATTTGTTATATTCAGAATTCTCGAGTATCTCTTAAACGTAAAAATTAAAATAACACTAGCAATTTAAACTTTGATTTTATTCACAGTTGTACGTCATTTTACTTGTATGTTTTTTTTATGATGTTCTTTTTTTGCTTTTTATATATCATAGAAGGTCAACAAGCTTTGTAGACTACAATTGTAGTCTCCTTCCTCCATTGAGTCCAAGTTGCATTCAGCATAGATGGTAGCTCCTCATCCCATCCTACACCTTCTAGCCACAACTACTGAATGTTTTGCCATTAGCACCACGGGCAACAGCCACCCTAGAGGATCAAAGAAATGCACAACATCTGACAGTATTCCTCGCTTGGACAAGGCTCCTCCCAGGGACTGTACCTCACAGGAGAATGTGTCACTAGTTGGTACCCATTGCAGACCGAGGACCTTCAGAGGAGTGGTTCCATCAGCATTACTGAACAAGTGTTTAGTGTGTTGTGCTGGCTGCGACTGCTGTAGAGCCTCCAGAAACTTGCGACTAATGCTAGCAAACTTTCTGAAACACAACCCACCTGCTTGCAACAGGTCTATCAACTCTTGCTGAAGTACTACTGCTTCTTGTACCGACTGTGCTCATTTCACAACATCATCCACATAGGTGTCTATCTTCAATGCCTCGGCAGCTTGGGGAAAACTGTGATCATCTTCAGCCAGCTGACGAAGGGTACACAGAGCCAGAAATGGGGATGATGAAACTCCATAGGTGATAGTTGTCAACTTCTACGCCTTAATTCTTGCTGATGGGTCAAAATGTCAGAGTATCCGTTGGTAGTCTTGATGATGTGGCTCCACATGGACTTGTCTATACATTTGCATATCTGCCGTAAATACAATGTTATGCAGATGAAAGTGACCTATCACTTCCCTAATGTCTAACTGGAGCTTTTGCCCTGACAGTAACACATAATTCAATGAGTGCCCTGATGATGTCATGGCTGATGCATCAAAAACCACTCGCAGCTTAGTAGTTGTGCTGTCTGGCTTCAGGATGTAGTGGTATGGAATGTAGTATGTCAAATCCACTTAAACTCGTGATAAAAACAATTCATCTGTGGGTCCCTTTTGAGTTGCCGCTTCAAGTGGCCAAGTCTCCGTACAACTTGGGCCCTTGATTCTCCTAGCTCTGGTTTCTCCAACTTAAATTGAAGTGCCACATACCTTCCATCAGGACTTCGATGGTGTGACTGTTGAAACAATACTTCATACTGTGCTTCCTCTGGAGTTAACACCAATGTGACAGGAACCTCCTCTTATTCCTAGAACTTCCTTACGCTATCCTCCAAAGATGCTGACGTGTGGGGGCAGGTCACGATCAGTGAGGTTGAAGGTCCTTTGAGCACATCCACCTTACCCATTACAAGCCACCCAAAGACTGAGTCCAGTGCAACAGGGGAACCTGGACATCAGTCCAATCTCCCACCAGTGAATAGGAACGGGAATAACTCTGCTCCAATCAGCAAATCAATGTACCCAGGAATTCCAAAGTGAGGATCTGCCAACTTCAGTTTAAATAGATGTTTCCAGCTGCTGTTCAACACCCTTGTGGCTGGTAACTGATCACTTATTTTATTCCACACCAAGGTTTCAACAGTGAACAGCTTATGTTGATCCCCTACTGGCTGGATGTGACAAGTTGCTACGCCCTTAACATCAGCAACAGTAGCACCAGATAAGCCCTGCACCAATTGTGAGCACCTTGTTCTTTATACGCCTAGTCTTTGTAAACAGCTGCTGGTAATTAAGCTTGCTTGACTTCCCGAGTCGAGTAGAGCCCTGCAAGTCTGAATGTTGCCAGTGGAATCCTTCACACCAATCATCACAGTTGTCAACAAGACATGTGATGCCGGTGCCGTACTTGTGAAAGATGACGATGCTGGTTTTTCATCCTCGTCCGTGGTTTGGTGCATTTGTGGGCCACCATTTGCAGAATTAGAAGCTTCCGAATGCGGTAAGGTGTGGTGTCGTACATCGCAAATTTTACACAGTGACCTTGAGAAACACTTTTTCACCCTGTGTGAATGCCTTAAGCAGTTAAGGCAAAGGTTACACTGCTTGGCCAACTTCAAATTGTTCCTGAGGGGATTAAGATTGGAACTGATGGCACTTTGTTAAGGAATGATCCTCCTGGCATGCAAAACACTTGGACCCATTTTCGCTAGCCTGGCCTACAAATGATTGTGTTGCTGATGCGTTGTTTGGTTTTCTGTTGGTTAGTTGTTGGTTTACCTTAACTGTAGGCTTAGGGGGTAGACCTCCTCCAGTGACTCTTACACTCTCTGCCTCCACTCCAAGAAGATTATAAATTGGTCTAAGGTTGGAAGATAGTTAGGGTCTGTGATGGATAGTTCTCATTCATTCCTGATTGCCATGTCCAACTTCCTCTCCAGTACATACAGCAGCAAGGGATCCCATGTTTGTACAGGCACTCCAACACCTTCATTGCACCCTGATTCTCTTGGATAACCGAAAACAGTTGCCCTAGTGCAGCAGAGTAAATGGAGCAATAAATGGCTCATAACCACTAATAGTTTATTGTCGTAGCGCTGTTGCAGAAGTTTCCATGACACCTGAAAGTTTTCCTCCGTTAGTGTTAGTGACTGGATCATGGACAATGGCTCCCCTGCCATTGTTGTTTTTAAGTACAATAGCCGCTCTACATTTGTCAACTGTGTGCTGCTTGCCACCAATGCCTCAAAGAGGTTCGCAAATGTTCGCCATGTCTTAATTTCCCCACTAAAACTGGGTAACTTAATCTTGGGTAACGGTACCCTCGGATTGTGTACTTCCCCAGCAGCCACCAGGTCGTCAAACAATTCCAACCTTTCCAGATGCTTGCTCCCATCAAAGTCTGCGATCCCATTCGCTCTGGTAGCAAGTAAGAGATGGTCGTCCTCAAAGGAGGAGCGAATTTGTGGCAGGTCCCTGCAGGTGGCTGCAAAAAGCCATTCCTGTGAAGGGTCCACCCTAGCCGCTTCCGCTAACGTCACTACTCTCTGCAACCAATTCTCCACCTGAGCCAGCCTTAATGTTGCAGCTTTCACCACTGGCTGTGCCATGTCTTAGCTAAGACACTTGTACCAAGCCATGACCCATTTGTGCGAGAGCTCCAAAACAAAAAGGTCATCGAAGTGAACAATGAACGATAGTTCGTGACCCGTTCGCGGAAGGAGCCGGCACCCAACAAACACAGCGCCGTGAACAAAGAAAAATGACACACATTATTTTCCGTCTTGGTTTTATGCACTGATAGCACTAATTACGATTTACGGTAATTTGTGGTAGGTCCCACCTTGCGCAACAGTCTTGGCGAGACATTTTCCCTCGTGGTTCTGATGGACACTTGCATCTGTCCCGTTTCCTGTTATTTTGTCACATTTTTGGATGCTTGTAGACCGTAATTATTACTTGCGTCGCCGCACTATCCGACTTCCGGAGGACCAAAATGTTTTGTGTGATTGTTGGACCATTTGTCCCGTGAAATTTATCCCAGTGTTTGGCACGGAGGACCTGTCCACCATCTTGAAACTAAACAAAAAACACGACATAAAAAAATGGGTTCCATTGCCAACATTGCCAAAACAAAAGACTGTAGTCTCTCTCACCACTATACATTTATGTACAAAGTCACTCAACACCGATACTTTGCACAAATAATATATTAAGGTTTGTGAGCTAAACAGTATGCAGCTGTAGAACAAGTTAGAAAGGAAATTTTAACAAGCAAGCAAATAATGCTTTCAAAGCCAAGTAATTATAGTCCTACATCCATGCAACATTGTAATACTTTAAAAAAAAATCAGACCACTTGCAAAGACTTCACTACAGTTAGGGCTGATAAATGAATGACATAGCACGGATTCAAAAAAGGACTTGGATATGTTCCATGAAGAATCGCCTGCCATGTGGCTACTGCTAACATAGTCCACAGTTCACTGATAATTGCTACTGAATTTTAAACGACAGGCTAGCATAAAATGTTATAAATATGTGACCTATTGCGTGAATTATAAAGGCAAATGAAAACCGTTCTATAAGATCTGGTAATTTACAAAAACATCTTAGAAAGTTCTGCTAAAAAAAGTTACAAGAGTGCTTTGATGGATGGGAACAATTTCTGCCTTTTCAAGCCCCTAGGTCAACACTAGTAGAATGAGAGGTTGCGTCGAAACCGACCTTTCTGACCAACGGTACTCGAGGGTAAGTGCGTCATATCACAAGATCAGTCCACACAGCCTTACCTGTGCCTGGTGAATGGAGCGTAGAGCAAAATATGGTCAGTTTGTTTTGTGTCCTTTTCCTCATTGTGATTTAACACAGCTCTATATTAACAAGTTAGTGCATATTTATTTTTAGAAATAACTTTGCTTTTCACAGCGAGAGCTGCGCCTAGCTTTGACAAGGCTAGCTCATTCACAATTGCTCACAATATCCGCGTTCATTTTTCATTGCCACAATTTTTTTTGAAAATTCTTTCCTATCATCAAAGGTAAAACGTACCACCACCACATGCAATAAGTATAGTACTTAAGAGTTACAAAACTTACAGCAAGAAGTTTTATTTCTTTAAAATAAAGCAAACACACTACAGTAAGAATTGGACAGATATGCAACAGAAAAGGAAACAAAAACTTAATGTGTGCAATTAAAGCAAAAGTATACTGCACTTAAAAACTAAGCATAAATGTTGCATTACATCAGTTAGGACTCAGGTACAAAACATCTTAAAAAGTGTTTTTACATTACAGCAAATAGAATGACTTCTGAAAAAGAGTGTACAAGGAAATACAGAGACATTGCAGCAACAATCACATTGCGTTCAGTTTCCCTTGGAAAGCGTAGGTATACTTTTGAAACAATGTTGGTATTTCGTTTCTTGGATTGTCTACTCTGAGGAAATGGACAAGGAACTTTAGGTGTCAACCTCATTTGCAAATAAAGTGTTTTATAAGAAAAACTGAAAACAATTAGTTCACAGGAAATGTTGACGGTTTTCTCGTTCAAAAAGTAAAATGTGTCACATAGTTATTTTCTCACCATACAGCAACACTTATTAAATCGAAGTACCCTGAAAAACCACCGATTTCAGAATTTTTTATTTCTTCACCAAGTTTTTGTCATATTTTGTACTCAAGATTCATTAATGACTACAAAAATCATTGGTACATCACATTTGGTGCGCATGCAGAGCAACAGATTGTTATTTTAAATGAAATGAAAAGTGTTACAGCAGATATTAGAATTTCTGGAAAAAGGTGATGATGCCATTCCAAAAAGGTCTTTTGATTTCCATTTCATCATTCATGAAAATATACAGCTACCTGCTAAAACTAAAATGCTATTGTTTATTATGACAAGTCACATAAATCAAGCTGCATTAGACAATATATTCTCCAGCATACGTCATATTGGGTACATATATGACAATCCAACACCAACATATTTCAAGTACAGACCGAGAATGCTTGCATTAGAAAATGAAATAGCAACATCCGGTTCATCCGCTGTTATTGCCAAATGTTGAAAAGAATAACCATATCTGTCTAGTCAGACGTTTCGTCAGTGTGGTTAAAAAATGCCGAAACGGAAGACATTGTGAATGTAAACGGTGACATAGATAATAGTGAAACATCTGTGAACGAAAAGGGCTAGGCTTAAATTTCAACCCAAGTTAACAAAGCACTGAGATACAGCACGGGAAATGTTGATCAATTAAAAAAATTTTTTTTCCAAGTTTTTTTGTTTTATAAACTTCAAATGGTAGGGAAATATTAAATTTTATATTGAACAGTATTTTTACTGTTTCGTAAAAAATTTTAAAATATTCACTGCAGTATTTTTTTTCTGGATGATGGATTTAAGCACTAAGTACCTGGTGCACTGACTGTGCCATCTGAAAAAAATTATAAGTATTATTGAGACTGCTGAGTGGTTGTTTAACTTATGTCATGGAAACAGACTTTAGCGAAAGAGAAATGAATCATAAAAACACATTTTTTCAAGGATTAGTGGCTAAGTTTCCATCTGTAGAATCTAAAGTTCTCTGGAAATTTGCACTTAACAGAACGTTCATCAGACTTCGTCATTTAAATCGTGAATCTGAAATTGAAACTTTTGAAAGTGACATATGAAACTTCACATGTATTGCAGTAAATATATGTAAGAGGATCTTCATTTATTTTATTTATTAATTTATTTTATTAATTTATTTACAATTCTGATTGCTTTGTCTTACTTTCAGCAACAGTGCCTAAGCAAAATAATTATTCAAATAAGAACGGTATTGTATTCGAGCGAAATTCGTATGCATTTTTTAATACGCAGAAAATTTTATTTCGTGTTTTTCACTGTATTACGGTGCATAATTATACTGACTCAAAATTTGCACAAAAAATATTAATTTTATGTTCAAAACAAATGCTACGGAGAGCTTTTTAATGTAATGTAATGTAAAGTAAATTGTGTGTTTTTAAGTGTGGTGTCTTGCATAAATGCAGCTCTGTCTCAAAGTTTATACGAAAAGTAATGATGATACCACAACCAAAAACACTACAGCTGCCAAGGTTGTGTCACTGGCAGCAACAATTAAATTAAAAGAATTAATTTATTTTATGCTAACCATGTCATGCTCACACTACATAAAAATAACCATTACACACACTGCTATAGTAAAATATTGTATCTCTTTATTTAATGCAATTTCACGACCTGAACATATGTTGGTGTAGCATGTGTCTTACATACAATAAAATCTATAGTATGGTGACGTCACAGGGACTTCAAGATAGCGGTTCACATTTTAACCAAGCTAAACAGACTGCTCTCTTCATGTTTTTCAAGAGTTGTCTAGATGTAAATAAAGATAGTATGATAATGGTATTCATTACATTATATTGTCACAAAGTGATTTTTCTGGTTTTAGTTTTTTGTTAAGATACCTTCATTTTTTGGTTGAGATCTCTGCTTTAAATAATTCCTCCCTTTGAGGCCGCTGCTATCCCAAGTAGAGCTGGGTTGATGTAAGATTTAATCGTAATTTTGAACAAAACACACGTGGTGTTATTTTGTTCGTAGCCTTCTAGTGAAGTAGTGTCTTTTCCTGTTGCCGTGTTTGTGCGCGCACCGAGCACTTTGTCCACCTGCATTATGTTACGTCACTGAGCACCCAGCGAAACAACAGCTGATGAGTTATGTTTACAGTACTCATGGGCCACGTGCAGGCTAGTTAATGCAATGTACTTTGAATAGGTCACTGGTCATCAGCTGGGATGACGTAGGTTTACCGCACAGCCAAGCTGAGAAAAGCTAGCGTAGCTTGTTTCCTCTTTCCCTTCCCCTTCCGCTGAATGCTTCTCGGTAGAAGCCCGAGAAAACAACCTGTTTAAGTTGGCAGGCTTGATGTCATCCAGGTTTTTAGTCCTGGAATTGTGTATGTTGGTACTTCAGTGCTGTGCAGATGTTCTGGAGGAATAACATCAACACTTCCGTCTGTTTCCGTTGGAAGTTAACTGTTTGTTTGACCACATACGCAGTCATTTGAACATCCCGGAAGTGTTTTCGAGCCTGAAGTTTATAAAAGTATTGTTGAGAAACGTTTCGGGCTGATTGCTGATGAGTCTTGTGTCTTCCGTCTTCACCACTTGGTCTTCGACTGGTTGAATCCTTCATCGAGGCTGAAGGTTGGAGAAACCCCGAGGGAGTTCGGTACAAAATTGATCAGTTAAGTAGCCTATTTTTGTATTAATAGAAAAGTACCCAAGTATCCGAGCTGAGAGTCCCACAAAGTCATACAGAGTCACTTACTTGATTGTAATGTCAGTCAGTCTCCAAGTTGTGTCTTTGACACCCTCCTCCTTCTAATCATAGAGAAATGTGTCCCTAAGTAAAGTAATTTGGCGTTTAATTTGCAGTTGCTAATCAAATCCCTGATAAGTATGAACTTTAAAGATAAAGTTTTGTGTTTCCCTTCATGGCAGAAACCGTCCCTCGTTTGTTTTCAAGTTATCCAAATAGCATTGTAATTGTAATCAGTTGAGTGTCATTTACTGTAAAAACTGTTTGCTCATTGTACGAGCTGGTGAATCAGTTTTTGTAAACCTTTTGAGTTAATATAGAGTTGTTTTGAACCCGAATTTCTTGTTATTTGCCTTTATTTCATTAATTACTCCTGATAGGTACTATTTTCCCCTAGCAGAATAAGTACATTCTTAAATTGTGGTAAGTACGTAATTATTTGTAGCTTTTAAGAAATGTGCGCAGTCCCTGAAAAGATCCCATTCCCCTATTTTAACCATGTTTACCTCTCACTATCCCTATGTTATTGTTTTGCTCTACCTGTCTTTGAAGTTTAGTTTTGAGTATTTGAGGCGTATGATCAGGCCTATAACCGATTGGTGGTTAATGTTAGGTTGTTGAGTTGTTGTTTTTGTTGAATTAATTCCCCCAGTTTATTACCATTGTGACAATACGTACTTTTAAATAAAAATTTGATAAAAAAAACTGGAATTTTCCTTATTATTAATTGTTGGTACAACCTTTGTTGAGTAACTGCTCCTTAGGTACTTATATCCAATTGTTTGTGTATTACAATGCAGAACAATGCATACTCAAGAGTTATGCATATCTTGATGCATTTACATTGTGCAACTTTGCAACCATTCAAGCTAAACTGAAACTCGTTTGAAAACATGACATGTTTCTTCTCTGCATGCTAATGGTTTTGTTCATGCCATTGAAGCCTGAAATGACAATGGCTATGGCTAAGGAGTGCACTGTCCTTTGTGAAACAGGTGCCCCCAAGAAGTGGAAAGAGACAATGTCGAAACTACATAGAATTTAATTCTTTTGTGCTAAGGGTAGTATTGAACAAACAGGGTGAGACATATAAAGTGTTACAGAGCAATAGCCCTTAAACTGGCGAACATATCCACAAATGTTTCCGACAAAAGTTTCTGTGTTCGAGAAGGCCATCATACTGGGCCACCCTATTTTTTATCGGTGGAGGCGCCGAAGATACGTCAAGTTCAACTCCACTTTGTTAAATGGAACCATGTATCTTTTATTTGATGATAGTACCGATTGGACGACGAATTGAACTACCTACAATACAAGGCCATTTTTTCAAACACTCAAAGGATCCACTAATCTTGGTTTGGGTTTACCTACAAAAGATGCTCTAAGTGATGACCCTTGACTTGTAAGCACTTGTTAATTCGCTGATGAAAAGACCATTGAACATCAGCCAGCATTTGTGGTGTGACTTCGGTACATGCTTGGCGTATTCTTTCTTTCATGTCGTTAGGCATGGTAGGTGTTATCACTATTAGGGTTTCTGTGAAAAAATCCCATAAAAAGTAATCTAGTGGTGTTAGATCTGGCGAACGAGGTGGCCAACCTACAGGGCCGCCTGGTCTTATCCAATTGTCACCAAAAGTCTCATTCATCTCTTCTTGTCTCGAACACAGAGCATAATGGTGTGTTGCACCATCATGTTGCATCCACATGTTCATGTGAACATGCAAAGGAATTTCTTCCAGTAATTGAGGCAGTACGTTGTGCAGAAAGTTTGCGTAAACTTGCCCAGTCAAGCAGCCTTAAAAAATATGGCCTAATCGCGTGACCGCCGACAATACTGCACCAACAATTAACGGACCATGGATGTTGAAATTGTGCAGTTCTCCATCGAGGATTCTCATTTGTCCAATAATGCATGTTATGCCTATTCACATTTCCCATATTTGTAGAGTTAGATACGTTGGAAAAGAGTTCATGACCCAAAAAGGAGACATCTGTGCACATTTGTCTACAAATCCAACTACAAAAAATTGTAGCGATTTACAAAATCATTGCAGTATAAATCCTGATGTAATGACATACAATACGGATGGAATTTGTGTTAAACTAAGGTTCTTAATATTGATTGCTGACTAATTACACTCTTCTCTATTTGCCTGCTGCTCGCATGTGGATTTAGTGCAGCAAAAGCTATGACAGCAACCACATTGTATTGATTCACAATCTGTCGATGTTTGACTTGTATTTGTTTCACAGTACCAAAGCAACAGAAACAGTCAGCTAAATGCTTAAAAGCCATGGGCTATTTTTGTTGCCTATTAAGATATAGAGCCCCATACAAATCTTGGGCTTTTCTGTAATTTTTACGGCATTCTCCCCAACACCATCAACATACAAAATGATTCTTGAAAATCATTTATTTTCGCAAGCCGATGTACTTACATTATAAGGAAATGCATGACTGATACCTTTGGGTGTGTAACTAAATGACCTTGTGTTGTAGGTTGCTGAATTCACCGTCAAATTGGTACTAATTTAATTGAATAAAATATGCACTGTTGCATTTAACAAAGTGGATTTGACCTTGAAGTAGCTTCGGCACCTCCACCGATAAAAAAATAGGGTGGTTCAGTATGACGGCCTTCTCAAACACTGAAACTTTTGTCTGAAACATTTGTGGGTATGATCACTAGTTTGAGTTCTATTGCTCTGTAAAATTTTATGTGCCTCAACCTATATACTTAGTATGCACAGAAAGAACGTACATACACACACACACACACACACATATATATATATATATGATGAGTCTGAAAAACCCCGACAAATGCTAGCAAGTGAATCCTTATGAAAAAATAAGCAGAAATTATATTTTGCATTTTTCACCTTAACTTAATATTACGGGAGAAATGAGTCACTGAATTTCAACATTTATAATTGTATTTCCCCAAAATATCGGAAACTAGTTGACATAAAAAAAACACTATTTTCAGCATTGCTTAATGCTGTTAGGACCTTCAAATCAACAGCAAATACAACTTGATACCTCGTACCAATATGAAAATACAAGGGGTGGCTACCCTTTAATTGCATACAACTTTTTTACCGTCAAGATTTTCGAATATGTGAAGATGGTTTATTGTGAAATGATACCTGTATAACAAAAAAGGTCCTCTTATTGCAACTGTCTAGGGCATACCGTTAATTCTCAAAATGCACTTGAATATTCGTGCAGGCATATAGAGCCTAGATCATAGGCAATCCTGCGAACATCTGTGTGATGTGTTCAGCGTACAGATAATGGTGGACATTCACTGTAAACAACAAGTACAATAATGTTAAAGTCACAGATCAGTTTGTTACAAGCATTCAACGTACATATAGTAGCAGTTGTGAAAGATAATGGTAGGTCCTACGCATCTAAAACATTTGTAAATGGAGAAAGTCGTAGGTCATGATATTATCTTAATTTGTAACATGGGTGTATTTGCAAACCCAAAAACAGTTCAGAAAGCCTAGTCTTGCCAAAAAAAAAAACAGTTTTCGCCTAACTCCTTAAAGAAGTATCATGCATGTGTAATGGACAGAGTGTGTCGAGCCGTGTAGGCTACTTGCAAAACACATTCAGAACTAGTTGCGCGTGTTGCGATCGTGGTTGAGATGCATTTAAAAAACAAAGTATTACGAGATAGTAATGCATACCACTGTACCGTACAGAAGTATTGAAATTAAACAAAGTTATTAACAGACACAAAAACAATAAACGTAAAAGCGTTTTTATGACTTTAGAATCAACAACAAGCATAAAGGATTTCTTGTAGGAATATTGATAGAATGAATGAAGAGATTCGGACGGCTTAGAACATTCATGATTTTGAGAGCCTAAGAGGGGTGACATGGTGTGAACATGGAGTTGCACTAGGAATGGAGGATAAGGAAAATGGGAGAGCCATGATAAAAGCTATTGGCCAACATCATCGTAACGGCACGATTCCCACGTGTGAAAATTGGTGTAACACCCGGCTGTAATTGAAATCATATCACCTCTTAGGAAGACAAGACAATTAGACAGCTGTGGAGGTTGTATCTGCCATACTTTTAAGAAACAACATTGATACTGTACTATTATTTTTTAAATATTACCTCACGAAGTTATTTGTGTTTGGTTTACTATCAGCATGACATAAAGATCCTAGAGCATAGGCAAACCTGTAAACATCCATGTAATGTGTTCAGCATACAGACGATGGTGGACATTTCATCCACAACTGCTATGATACGCAGAATGCTAGCAACAAATTGATCTGCGACTTTAACACAATACCATTTACACATGTTCCAGCAATTGTGCTTGTTGTTTACAGGGAATGTCCACCTTCAGATTGTTCTGCACCGACAAAATTCATGATTTTATAATTGTATCAAACACTATCCAACTCTTACACAGTACATACAGTAATAGTACTTTCCCACAATTGAAGTATTTTTTGGTTCTGTAGTTTTTGTACAAGTACCTGTCAAAGTAGTGATCAGACTGTTATTGATACTTACCTAAAATAAAAACAAGTCAAATTATACAAATGAAATTATTTAGAGTCAAAGTACATTTATGAAGCTACAGAGTGACACCTTTGTAATTTCACATAAAAATTGTTTGTATTAAAAAAATTATTGCATAAACCTATATTTTTTTATATATATATAAGTACCTGTATCTTAAAAAAAAAAGAGGTGTCATTCTGTAGCTTAATACATTTACCCTCAGTTTAAATTATTTCATTTGTATAATTTGAATAGGTTTTTTACTTTAAGTAAGTAGCAAACATATTAAAACTGCAACTCTGACTTGTATCTGTACAAAAAATTGTGGAAATCACAAAATATTTTATCTGCAGGAAATTAAAATTAAGGCCATAATAGGCAATTTTTCCCTACACAGAATAGCTGCTCCTCTGCTGTGTATTTAGTTGAATGAGGAAGGGGTAAGGGAGGAAGGGGTAATGGAGGATGACGAGTAACAAAAGAACGAACATGTGCTATGCGGCAGCTTTCTAGCCTTCTACTGCATGGTGTACCGTTGACAGCAAGGTCACCGGAGTCACCAATATCTACGCTCGCCTCTTTACAAAGTAAGCACTAACTGACGACTAATGTACCTCGAATATGTTCCGGACTAAAAGAGTGACGAAAGCTGAGTGATGTTTTAGGAAAATAATGATCAGCATTTCTGCCTTTTAGCCATTCAAATAGGAGGTGGCTAGTACAAGCAACACTTGCTTATAACACACAGTAGTTTCTTTAGGCGCAGATGTAAAAGTTAATAAATAAAATATAGTAATTTACAAAACCAGCATAAGAAGACTAAAAAAAGGTGCAATGTTTAAAGTTTTAAAAATGAATAAAGGCATGAAGAAAGAGGACAGTCTTATATATTGTTTGTCGACAGTATTTTGTATCAAGGTTTGGTATTTCAAAAATAATAACTTGTTCATAATAGCTTGTTAAGAGTTATTGGCGTCATTTGTATTTCACAATTAAGGAGGAGTAAATGTGCAGATATCAAGCGCAGCTATGTTTTGCTGTGTGTCATATTGTAGGCGATGTAATTGCCTTACTTTAACAGCTGTCTGTTAACAGTTAAAAAAAGAATTTCAGGAATGATGTTCTCGTCTTCAACAACATGGTATAAACAACTTCAACATTTCACTTTGATACCATAATTATTTGTTGCTTAGAAAAATTTTTGTTTATGAGGAGCTGAATGAAATCACACAAAGGAAATGTTTTTGTGCCTGTATTATAGTTATATATACTGTTCATAGTAAAGTGGACGCTTTTAAAATAAACACTTAAAATATAACTGTTACTACATAGACAAGAAATAACAACCTGTAACACGAAAAACAAATTTAAGTTAAATGCTATGGAAATATTACTGGATTCAAATAATTAAAAACCGCTGAGGCGATACCGGTTTGATTACTGGTGGATCGGACCCTGGATTTTTGTATTTGTGGGTTGTGCTGCGATGACGTCAAGGATCTCCCATTTTCTTGCTTCTTTATTATTGGCCTCACTCTATGCCCCTCTCCCAACTTTCCCCATAACATAAAAGTTCTACATTTTCCCGTGCGCTTGGCCTATACATAATTATTACGTGTATGTATGCTATGAATAACATCAGCAAAGAAACCAATGAACCAACTTCCATAACCCCTCATTTTTTAAACTGATTTACTGCAGTCAGCACCAATAGATAAAATTATTTGTAGTAGTATTTACTTACCTCACGTGTACCTTCTGTTTCTCTGTATATTCCCATATGTTGATAAAGAAACAATAAATATGAAACTAAGGCAAATCCGAATTACAGTGAAGGCCAAAATAACCATGTTACAGTTATCACATAGTACTGCATGGGCAACATTTAAAGTATAGTGGGAATAAAAAGCAAGAACATACCAGCATATCTAATATGCCTCTTTTTCCTCAGCGTAGGTGCAATTAAACCCTAAAATTTAATATCCATAATGTATATTTAGAAATATTGAATAATAATATGTTAATTTATTCTAATGATGTATATTCAAGTATGGTGGACCTACAACAATGAATAGAAGTTAAAGAAAAGTTGGAAGTTTATAAATATTACATTTGTATTCAATCGGACCTGTAGTTCTTGACATACACATATTCAAAAACCTAGCAAAAATCTTTGGAACTAGGGGATGTATACAGGTTGTTCCAAAAGATCTTTACAATTTTGACTGCTAATATAAAAAAAACTAAAAAAGATAGAAAGGTGTAGTTTGCGCCACAATTTTCATACACACCTGAAGTTTCATTTCGTGTATGTTTGTGCAGGTTAGTCATTGACGAAAATGGCCACCCCCCAGCAGATGGCACAGTGTGTTGAGTGGTTTATAGAAACCAGATCCAACACCCAAGTCCAGCGGAAGTTCCGGACACATTACACAGACACGTCACCATTACGTCCAACAATCAGAGCGTGGTACAGGTGGTTCAAGGAAACTGGAAGTGTCTTGATGAGGACGAGTTCAGGATGACCAGGCACCAGTGATGCAGATGTGGAACGGGTGCAACAGGCATTCATCCGGAGTCCCTCCAAATCAATCCGTTGTGCTTCTCGACAGTTGCAGCTACCAACAACCATGGTGCACAGGGTGCTGCACAAGAGACAAAAGCTGCATGCCTACAAGGTGCAACTGCTGCTTGTACTTCAACCTGATGACAGGCCAAAACGCAAATCATTTGCAGTTGACATTCTGAGTCGCATTGACGATGACCCAGACTTTCTGAAAAAAGTGATGTTCACGGATGAAGCTTGTTTTCATGTGTCCGGAAAGGTAAACCGCCACAACGTGTTCTGAGAACCCCCACTTTAGCATGGAAATGGTACGAGATAGTCCGAAGGTGAACGTCTGGTGTGGTCTGTTACATGATCGTGTGATAGGGCCCTTTTTCTTTGCAGAAGCCTCAATAGCTTTGGCTGTTTATCTGGAGATGTTGGAACAGTTTTCATTTCCACAGATCAAAGATGTGCAACCTGACATTGTGCTGCAGCAGGATGGTGCTCCTCCCCACTGGGGCTTGGTCGTTAGGGCTGCTTTGGACGACAAATTTCCTGGTCGCTGGGTTGGTAGAGAAGGAACCATTCCCTGGCCCCCAAGGTCTCCAGACATCACCCGACTGGATTTTTTCTTATGATGCTTTGTGAAGGATGTGGTCTATCACACTCCAGTGCGGGGCCTGTGCGAACTGCGAGTACGCATAACAGCAGCAATTGAACAGATTAACACAAACCTGCTAGGCCGGACCTGGGCGGAACTGGAACATCGCTTAGATATCTTGCGTGTTACAGATGACGCTCACATTGAACTTTGCTAGATGGATATTAAAACTTCAGGTGTATATGAACATTGTGGCGTAAACCACACCTTGCTATCTTTTTTTTTTTTTTTTTTTTTAGCAGTCAAAGTTGTAAAGAACATTTCGGAACAGCCTGTATTACCAAAGATAATCGAAAACAACTACTTAAAATTCACATCACCTTGCATAGTACTACAGTAGAAACTCTATGGATCGTTTTTCAAGGGACCAGAAGAAAAAAATGATACATGCGGACCAACTATGCATGTGGACTTGCCTCTTTTTTTTTACCTAACCTCGAAATTTGAAGTTGTACTTTATGTGCTGACCTGACTGACAAGACAAAACACAGGAAAACTCTCTACAAGTTATTATGTATCACGCTAACGTAAATTACGGAGGAAAATAAAAAAAACGCAAACAGGAAATTAGGAACATTACTATAATTACTTTTAAAGCCTTTTTAATTTAAATATTACATATTTACGAATGCAATCATGAACCGTTACATAACCATCTAAACATGCTGCACTAACATGGAAATTTTTAAAACCTGTCTGATTATAATAAAAAAAATTCAAAACCGTTTCGCAAATTTTAGGTTAAAGTTGTCGTTAATTGCGCTAAAAACAAAGATAAGCAAAAGTACGTAAAGAGATTAAATGTTTCCAACTATGGCCGTGGTAAAAACAGCGATCGATAGAGTCCGAGACAATCGATAATGCTATCGGCGGCAATTCTCTTCTTGCCGACATCTTGAATTTATTGTGTCGTGAGCGCAAGCGTTACATGCGATCACGGTCATTCTCCTATGGCTTTGCACGTGATCACCAACGTAGCTGCGATGTTTCTTCTGTGTTCAATTTCCAAACAAGTTTAGAAGTCCTTTCTTCCTTCGTTATCTGTGACTGACATCTCGTGTTTATATTGTTTTCGGATGGCGAAAACCGTAAACAGCGGGAAAAATTAAATTTTGATGATGTGAGATGCGGGAAAATTTAACAGTGTATTAATTTACAAACAAACGGGACATGAAGAAAAAAGTGCAAATCGCTGGAAAACGTAAATATCGGCTGGACATGTTTACTTTGTGGGCAGCCACAATTATATTTTACCATTCACTAGAACTGTTCCTTTCAAATTTACACTGTATGTTGAAATTAATTATAAAAACGATCGATACGCCTAATTTTTGTCTGCGGGACAAGATATTTTGAACTATGGATGCGGGAAAAACGATACTTAGGAAAACGATTGATGTGGACTTCTTAAACCTTGTTTTAATAGGAAAATTTTCCGGACCAACAAAAATAAACGATAGATACGGGAAAACGATGGAAACAAAAACGATGCAACGAGTTTCTACTGTATATGTGAATGGAGTCAGAAGAAAAATTGGAAAATGGTCCTCACATATTTCAAGTGATTAAAAATAGAAGGGTAATAGTTTTTAAAAACTGGATACTGTATTAACAAAATGCAAGTCGCTGTATTAAGCACTTATCACATATTATATTAGAAGAAATTCTGATTAATAGTTAGATATCTCACACGATATACAAATTTCCAAATGTTGCCACTGTGTAACTATTAAGGCTTCCGTCAGACTACGAGGAAAGATGCAGTGCAGACAGTTTGTAATACGTGTGTTATTCACAAACCCTTCCACGTATGAAACTAGAATTTTTATATAAAAGAGTTCAAAGTGGAAGATACTAAGCTATCGTACTTGGCTCATGCTGAATCTACGATTACTATTTTTTAAAAATTCATGAAAATGGCAAAATAGCCTATTTTCAACTACCTTTTGCGGGGTGTGCGCGAGTCGGACACTTTCGAAACTAAGATACATAAGTACTCTGAAGCTTTACGCGGGACGCGC
>PNEQ01088047.1:0-19786 GCA_003012365.1 Medauroidea extradentata | reverse complement strand
ACCAGGTGTGGAAGATGTTTGGGGCACCGGCTGAGCTAGTTAGCGACAACGCTACTTGCTTTGCTGGCAATGAATTTAAAATTATGTGCAGTGAGTGGGGCATTAAACATTCCTTTAGCAGTCCGCACTTTCCACAAGGAAATATGGTGGAACGCGTGAACCGTAATCTTAAGGCTGCCTTGGGGATATTCAGCGATCCAGTGCACAATGAGTGGGATGTGCAGATCCCGTGGATTAACTTGGGGTTCAATGATGCGCTTCATGAGAGTACCGGAGAAAATCCTGCACAGATGTTCTTGGGTAGGCGGGTGTCACACCCCTTACTTAATATCTGGGGTATACCTCCGTTAGATTCTGGACACACCGAGCCGCAACGCAAGGTACTGTTATCTAGGGTTAAGGAGCGTTTAGTGGAAGCACAAACCTTAGGGGCTCGCAGGTATAATATGGGTAGGATTGCAAACCCCTTTAAAGTGGGAGATAAGGTCCTGTGTAGGAGCTTTCGCCTCTCGGACCTCGCGTTTAAAATTTCTGCTAAGCTTTCGCCCCGGTACGAGGGTCCGTACGTCCTGCAGAAATGCTTGGGAGAAAACACGTGGAAGCTGCATAAAGAAAGTAACCATTTGTGTTGCGTAAGGCACACGTTGCACACTTGAAGCGGTATAATGCCCGACCTTGAGAGTCATATAATTGTTTTAATGTATTAGTGTGTCACTGGCCAGTGTAGTGTATTGTATTGTTCATTTAGTGTCCATAATGGTATTGAAGTGTAAATGGAATTCCATATCTGCCTCATAGTTAATAGTGATATGAGCACTGAAGAAGTCTAGTCATGTGGATTAATATGTATTGTGTTTAAGGGTAATTATCTGTTTGTTATTTATTGTTATTTATTGAATGAAGGCTTTAATAGAGTAGTAAGGATTTTCTTAGTACTATGGCATCACATATATTATGAGAGCAGCGGGCTCGCTTATTATGTTTTGGTTGTGAAATTTTAATAATCTAGTGTTTCTAGTTGGATGTTAGTCGTGCGCACGACGAGGTATGCTTTTGTGATAAATTAGTAGTTTATATTAAAGTGTATACTCTATCTTATGTACATATTGGTATGCTGATTTTGGGGAGTGATCTCAATGGGTAATGTGTTTCTACATTTTATGAAGTTAGTGTGTTTTGTTAGTTGCTCATTGAGTAACAGGTGAATGTAAATTTTGGGTACTGCAGGGGTGTCCTGATACAGTATGTCTTGCATATGTGAATTCAGTCTAGTCTCGTGGGCTTGGTATGTGGAGGGATGTGTGAATGGGACCTGTGGAGTTGGCTCTCTGGGTGTTGGGTTTGATAGGGCGGGGGGTTGAACGGATGCGCTACTGCTTTTAGGTCGTATTTTCATGGGTTTGTTTCTTTTTGGGGTTTTAGTTTCTTTAGTTTCTGTGGTGGGGTTTTTCTTGTTTTGAGTTGGGGCCTGAGCAGTGTGTCTGTTTGCCCCTATTTGATATGAACCTCGAGGCTGGCTTCGGCCGCCTCTTAATGAGAGAGGGATCGCCCCGGTTGACGGTGCCTTAGCCTCCCCTTCCCCACCGGACCTTCCGCTCCAATGGCCATGGAGGGGGGGACCTGGAGGGAGGGGGGGGTCGAGTTCCGCCGGCCGGCGGCAGGGGCGCTAGTGAGGCGAGCGAGCCGCGGTGTCGCGGCGCGTAGAGAGGGGAGTCACTCTCAGGTTGGAAGCCGAGCGGCTCACATCGCGAGCTCTGGGATCCGGGCTTGTGCCTTGGTAGGCGGTGATTCACGTGTAGAAGAATGGACGTGCCGGGGGGCGAGAAGTGCGCAAGCGTAGCTCGCGCTGTCGTGCTCAGGGAGTGGTGAGCGTCCTTAACTTGAAAGGTTCATCGAGGATTTTGGTGAGTGACCAATTCCCTTAGGGGACAGTTTCCCTCGTCGCCTTCCCGAGTGAGTGTAAATTGGGGCACGCCGGCAGTTGGGCTGCCGAAGTCTTTAGCGACGGCGCTGTAGTGAGTGATAGCTCGTGCTTGGCATAACACCGCATGCGGAACGCAACAGGTCGATTTCTGGGCCCAAATGGTTTTAACTTTGTGAAAATAACTCCGCATTTTTGGGGAGGAAACGTGTAGAGCATCAGTGTGTGAGTGGTAAAGCGTAGCGGCCCTTGAGTCAAATGGGGGCGATGGTCAAAGGAGAGGATTAAAGTGCACTTGTATGTACATCAGGTTCATCGATAATATGAGAGATTCTATATGCATTGTAATATGAATTGTAATTTTATCAGTGTTCATGGATATTTAATGGCATGTTGCGGAAATGAATGTAACTCTTGTGTAAAGGAGAATTACTTCTGGAATTGGTTATTACATGAGATTTAACTATTTTGTGTTTTCTTTGCTCAAGAACGATGTGTCGAACGAAGTCCTGGTCCCTAATGAGCTATAAGCGTTGGTTAGTGGACATGGTTTTTTTCTTGCCCCTTGTGTTTTTGGAGTTGGTAACTTATTTTGGGAGTCATTTCTATTGAAATCGGCTCAAAGTCAACCAGAAGAAAACTTTCATACAGCATAACTTAAACTGCACCAATTCAGCTGACTCAGTAGTAACAAAACATACTTTGGCGCATCCCAAAGTATCAAAAGAAAATAATGAGAAAAATCAAAATAAATTTGGCTACACTCCTGAGAGAGAACCAAAATGAGCTGCGCTCATACAGATTTTCCCCAAACCAAAACAAACAATTTCTCTAGAAAAAATACTACATATTACTGGGGGGGAAAAAACAAACACAGGCTCAACGCCTCTTTACCGTATTTACGCGCACATTGGCCCCCGTGCACATACGCCCCCCCCTCCTTAAAATTTTGAAACTCAAATTTGGAAAAGCTAAAGTACCGCACATAGGCCCCCTATGTGTATTTCACGAGAAATGAGAATGCTGATGTCTGGCAACCATGTACCGCGCGCCGTCATATGAGTTTATTTTGTGTACCATATTCGCTCATGTACCCCATGCAACTTTTGTTCCCCCCAAAATTTGGATTATAAAAATTGGGGTGCGCAGCTTACATGGATAATTAGTATTTGAAGTCCGTGTGATACGTGGTTAGGTAACTGGCGTGCGCAGAGACTTGACAACAGCGTGGTACGCTAGGCACACAGTCATGCAGCTGGAGTAATGCTGAGCTGGAGGCGCGATGGATATCTAGTCACGTGTTTAGGCGGCATTGTTCTCCGTGCGTAGCAGATAAGTGTTTTTGTAGTGGCTCGGTAACGTTAGTATTTTGATAGTTCTTTGAGAAATCAAAATGTCAAAACGACGATTGCGTTCGTTTACAGTGAGTGAGAAGATAAAAGTAATTAAGGAAGCAGAAGAAATAGGAAATTGCACAGTGCGTCATAAATACATCACAGCGTCGTGTATTAGAGATTGGCGCAAAATGAAAAACAAGTTACAGGATACCGTAGCAAGGTCAACAAGTTCGTCGTGACTATACATTTTGTTCTGCTTAGGCCGGATAATGCTGGTAATTTTATTTTGCTTCGCCTGTTTATTTTGTGTCGTATCACACTTTGCACACCTTATGTACTTTGTTCGCGCTTTCGTTGCTTTGTTTGGACGTCGTACGACGTTATGAAGTTTATATTACAGTTTACACTACTAATTGTTCATTTTGTTGGTTTTTGGACTTGTCTTTTCGCGTTTCAACAAATTCATTCGCACGGAAGCCTTGCAGACATGTTTACATTTGATAACGTGTGTGTGATGGGCGAAGCAATATGAGAAGTTGTATTTACAGTATTCGTGTATAGCACACACTTTTATTCCAAAACAACTGATAAAAATTCAGGGGTGCGTACTATACATGGAAAATAGAAAAAAAAAAAAATACGTGAAAGAAAGGTCAGTGGTTGGTTGAGGGGTGGTTGACGGGAAGGGGGGGAGAGAAGGCAGAGTTAAAGCCGTAAATTGACCGGTGTCAAGAGTAGGAAGCTAAGAAAAAAAAAGGCTGTGGTCTGGATGGTAAGATAGTCGTAAACCAACAGGTGTCAACTGTGGGTGGCAGAGAGAGAACGTTATCACAGGTTCCTCCATCATTACTCCTCTTCGTTTTTTCCCCCCTTCCCCCTCCTCACATACTCTGTATGCTAAAACCCTAAAGTTAATTTTGACGCTTCATGATAAGCTATGGTTCCTTGGGGAAAGAAAGAAAGAAAAAGACAGCATTGTTCTCCTTTCTCCCCCTTCCCCATCCCCCACCCTTGAAAGATATTTGATGGCTTATGACCAGCTATCTTTTCATGGGAAAGGAAGGAAGAAAAAAAGAGTGTCATTCTTTTTTTCCTTCCCCCACCCCCACAAACACACCAGGAAAGATAAAAAAGACAAGCTTGCTGCTGTCACCGCATGTTATCTTACGGCTTTGAGGAAGGGGGGGGGGGGGGCATGCTGGAAGCACTGGCACAACAGAGCAACAGAGAGGAAATGTTGTTCAGGCACACGCGCGGCGCGAGGCGTGGGCTGGCAGACAGCAAGCGACCTTGGCAGAGAGACAAGCCACCCCACCCCTCCTGGCTCACCACCACCCTCTCTGCCTTCACACTCTTAACTAGTGTGAATGTTATCCTTCCTCTTTCTTTTATATGTTGCCAGCTACGTTTCCTTTCTTCCCCCTTCCTTCACCTCACCATCGTAGCGTCGTCGTCCCTCGTGCTGTTTCACAGCTCATCATCTTTTTTTTTCTTAC
The DNA here is from genome assembly GCA_003012365.1 of Medauroidea extradentata. Lineage (NCBI taxonomy): Eukaryota > Metazoa > Arthropoda > Insecta > Phasmatodea > Phasmatidae > Medauroidea > Medauroidea extradentata. The sequence goes on along the minus strand of PNEQ01088047.1, from coordinate 15,032 downwards.
ATATTAGCAAGGCACTAAAAAAATTTTTTCCTTATAACTTGTTACAAAAATCGTGGTGCGCACTGTACATGAGTATATACGGAATTTTGACTTTTGACGTCTCTTGATCAACTATCTTTCCAGTGTGGGGAGGGGTGAGTCTTGTGCAATTGCATGCACACACACATGTGCACATGAGCTGGCTGCAGGCAGGCAGCAAGCGACCTTAGCAAGCTACAGTGAAAGTCCGTTGTAATGAATACGGCATATAACGATAAGTTCGCTATAATAATAATTTTTATTGGCACCGTCAGGTTCTCTGTATGTTGTGTGGTTAAAAAATTTGGCTGTAACAAATACAGCGCGGAGTAATTTTTGCTATAATGATAGCTTACACTGTCGTAATTTTTCTCAAAAACAAAGAGAAAATGTATTATTTCCTTCAGAAAATGCGAAACAACTTCGCAGTGTTTCATATGTTCGTTAAATGACGCAACGTTATGCAAGGTGTGGAAGACTTGACAACGCCGCACAAGGGCGGGGCCCCACAGTGAGCATAGTTTGCCCCCACTGCGTGTCTTCGTACCGTTGCTTCGTACATTTCTTGGGTAACTTGGAAGAAGAGAATAGCGTGGCATGGGTTGAAAGAATGAATTGTTGGGAGAGGGAGAGGTGTCCTGGATCTTGAGGGGGAGGGGGTGAGGAAAAGGAAGAAGCGAGTGGGGAGGGAGGGAGCGAAAATGGCAGTTGCCTACCGGCCGAGACAGAGAGCTTCGAAAATTGTGCAGTCAGTGAAGTTGCAAAAATGTTCAGCAAGCAGAGCCCTTCAGCAGCGCAAACTCACAACACACAGAGTTTGGAAGTTATAGAAAAGTGTAATAGCGTAAGCAACGGTGAGGGCTAGCCAATCTGAGTGTGTAGAACGGTGGCAGGGCTGTTCCCCCTCCCAACTTCTTCACAAGGCAGGTGGGATGAGAGAGTTCTGTTACATACTAGCTGTCGCACGTGCGACTTGGCAACGGCGCAGGGCCCTGTTGCGAGCATAACTTGTTTTGCAGCGCGCTGCTCTGGACCCGTAAGTGAGCATAATTTATTCTGCGCCTCGCTGACCGTGGGTGGCCTGCAAGTAAGCGTTAGTCTCGCTCGAGTTGCATGGGCTGGATAGTGTACGGTGCTTCGTGCCAACATAATATTTTCGTACTTTGCAGTCATTTTATGGTTGTATGCATTTCGTGTTACTACGCAGCAGTTTCCTTGCAATTTTAGACATGGATAAAAAACGAAAATCTCTTGATCTGTCAACTAAATTAAAAATTATTCAAGAGTCTGAAAATCCATCCTTCAGCAGAAGTGAAATTGGTAGGCGTTACGGTTCGACCCCTTCTACTTTGTTCACGATTTTGAAAAATAAGGAAAAATTTCTGTCAGCAGCTGTGAAAGGTTGCGCACCAGGAAAAATAAAAATCTTTGTGCTGCAAAACATGTAGGTCTGGAGGAAGTTTTGTTTACATACATAGTTCTCGCAAAGAGGAAAGCAAACAAAAATTTATTCGTTTTTTTTTTAAGGAGGGTTTTTCAAAATTAAATTATGTAGATTTCAAAATGTGAAATGTAGGTTGTAAGTTTTTAAAACTAGCTTAACACACGTGCGCTACTGCAAGGCAGCTGCGGCCAAAGCGGCATGGCCTTGAGTGACTCCACGCGCCGACTACAGCTGAGCGCATTGCCACACTGTGTCAAGGCCTCTAGTCGCGTTGCACTACGGCCGCACGTCTAATAATTTTGCAGCGAGTGCTGGTATGTCTCCAAAATGTTATCGTAGTGAATTATATGTACATTTTTATTATTTTTGCTGTCAATTTCCACAGTAGAATATAGAGTCAAATAATACATAAACATAATGCTATAAATATATATATTTTTTTTATTTTGTTTATAATGATAACTCGCTATAACGTAAACTTTTTGTGCCGTTATAAATTTATGTTATAAATAATGGACTTTCACTGTACTGCAAAAATGGTGAAGTGTGACGAGTTCGTTGAAACATGTGTTGACCTGAATAGTGAATTTTACATTTCCATTCAAATGCGTACTGTTTTTGTCTAAGTTTGTGATAGCATTTGCAAAAAATGGTAAAATGCTAAACAGTATTAACCAAACTATTAAAAAAATATCAGATCTATCATTTTAAAATGTTCTCTTGGTATGTGCACATGCCATAAACCTTCCCATAACAGTATATTCAATTCCGATATTGGTAGTTATGCTGTACCAAATTTTATGTGACAAAATATAATAAATGCATTGCTTGCATGAATACTATCGCATCGATTTTACCTGTAGAGAGTTTTTTAAGCAACATGAAATCAAAAGTACTAAATAAGGTAAGCTGAAAGGGTTTTTTTTGATATTTCCTTTAGTTTACACTTTTCCACTATGTACACTTTTTCACCCTGTCCCCCTGAAAAGTGTATTTAAATACGGGGGTTTCACTGTATCAACAAAACAAGCAGCTTAGTTCAAAACATTGCCTAAATTGGTAGAGCATGTCAAATTGCAGGCTGCAGCACGAAAACATGGCAAACAAGCATTATTTAATACACAAATTAACTCCTAAGTTTACGTGGTCACTTTTAGCTTATTGTGGTATATGTATAATAAATATGTTTGTGTGTGTGAACATGCTCGTGCTTGCATATACGTCGAAATTATTGAGCAGTATACACAATAAGTTTCATGTGATCTAATTATAGGTTTATACTAATAGTGGAATCTGGGTTTGAGGTAGCATAAGTGATGTATTTGATTGAACTTAACACTTTTGATGCTGAAGGTTTTAGGTATTCTACACGGCGGTGAATAACAGTTTTTGATAAGGATACTACCAAGATTTCTGACGTATAATTTTTCTAAGATTGTGTTATTCAGTCTATAGTTACAGTTGACTGGGTTTATTGTTGTAGTGAAGACGAGTTTTATTTACATTTAGCTTCATTTTGTTAGTTGAGCAGGCCCTTCAGTTGTTGTGATAAGCTAAGAGAGGGCAGAGTTTTAGAGGCAATCCTGTTAACTTTTACACACTGGTTAATTAATTCTCAGTTGACTTTCATTTATTGTTTACTTTGTTAAATGTCTTCAAAATGGGCAAATTTATCTTCTAATTTTGCTATATAATAAACACATCACATGTAATTACTTACTTATTGTGACATTTATCAGTATCACAGACGAATTATGTGTTAAATAATGCAATGGTGAGAGTGAATTTCATACTTACCAAGTGGATCAAAGTCAGTGCAATTATCTTGTAAATTTAGGATTACAGTTGAACAAATATTTAGCCCCTTAGCCTTGTACAATAAGGAAATAAAAACTTCGGAAGGCACTTTGACCTTTCTACTGCCAACCGCAGGTGGTTTCAGTGATTTAACAACCAGACCAGGTATAATTTTTACAACATACAAATTAAGGGAAGACAATCAAGCTGGCTACATTTTTTTCTTCCTTCAGAAAAGCAGACCTTACGACAGTCCCCTTGTACGTTGTGATGGGACAGGAATATATTCAAAGTTATTCAGAATAAAAACTGTAACTAAAATGGCTTACTCTTTCCATCATGTTCTTTATTATTCCATGCATATTTTTTGTGTACCCTAAGTTTTTGCATTATCAAAGTTACTGGTACTTAAAATTTTTTAATTTCTTTACAGTTTTAAGCTGTTGTTTTCTCCCACAAAATATAAAACAATTTACTGTACAATGAATTTTGGTAGCGTTATAAGCTTTTCCATGTGTAGATAGTAATGTTCTCCACTAAATTTTACTAGTGGAATAACTTGCACATTTGTGTCTGATATCCGTGTGAATTCACGCATTTACTGAACATCATTTCCAACTTTGTCTCCAATTCAGCACATTAATGTTAACAGCCTCATAGGTACAAATAAACAATCAAGGTTTCATGCTCTAACTGTTTGTTGTTTATCTGTTGACTTTAATTGAAGTAGTACTTTCAATATTTTGAATATTCTATTTTTGTCTTTTGTTATGTCACTTACAGTAAATCAGATGTTTTCACTAGCGAATGACCTAAACTAAAATTTCTGCATCATCAAATCAACTTATATATTATGCTATGTATTAAATGCAACATTTGTGTATATTATTAATGAAATTTTTGTTTGAAACAACTTGAATACAGTAATTCAATTTTTACCCAAACATCTACCTTCGTATGAAAATATTTGTAAATCTTAGTTTTCCAATGTTTACATAAATCTTAATGACACACATGTACTTAAAATGTTGGGTTATTTTTAATTAAATAAAAGCTGCTGTGGTTGAAAAGCTTAGTTGAATTTGTTTCCCGTGCTGTCAGTACACCTTTTGTCAATGATTACTTTGCACGTCTGTGTGTACACGCTGCTGGCTATAGGTCATGGGCGTCCTTCCAACTCAATTTGCATTTTCCTATTTACATAATAGTTTCCAGGAATTTAACCCAGACATTTAAGAATTTACAGTTATTGTAATGTTAATACATAGGTTATAGTAAAGTACCAGCAAATAAAATTATTTTTAGGAAGACCCACTGGATTCCTGCTCTACCTCCGGACGTACCAATACCTACAAGTTTGATACTTATATCTACAGAGGACCGCGGCCATAACATTCGCAGGATGACTTTTAATGTAACAGGTATGCTGGTATTGAACAACTTGTTTTATTGTTGCATAATGGGCATCAAGGGATGAAAAAGGACAAGAGCATTTGCCTCGCCCCCTTGGAGATTTTATATATAAACATGTATATATAAAGTAATATGTACAGTATTAAGTGCAGTTATATTTACTGCAACATGTAAATGTAAAGTAAAGACATAATTGGTGGTTTCTGTGAACATCATGTCAGGAATTTTTTGCTGAGTTTAAATCATACATGTAACTATTATTGTATTACTCATCTTTGCATTTTTTTATAACTTTTATCTTCTATCCTTCTCCTCTCCCCTTTTTTATGTACAAATAAAATAATGGTGATGCCCATGTACTGATGAAACTTCAGTGCGATATATATTTGTATTTTTTTATTTCATACGGGAGCTTGTCCTACAGTCTTGATAGAGCGTCATCCATTTACTGTTTTACTTTAAATTGTGTAGCACCAATCTGCATAAATTTACATAATTTTATTATAATTTTTTACCTAAATTGGTAGTTGAGCCTTATGTTTTACGCTGTATGAGTAAAGAAGTTTTGGTCACTGCTTTTTAAGAGGGAGAGATCGACACCATTTTGATTTTGTGTCATAACTTTATTTTGGGTAAATTTATGGAACTTTAACCTAGCTGCAGAGTAGAATACATATTGATACAATTTTATACATCATAAATCTGTGGAGCTGCGGTGGTTGAGTGGTTAGACCTCTAGCCTCCCACCATAATGATCCGGGTTTGATTCCTGGTCCGGTTGGTCCCCGTAATTTCACATATGGGAATTGTACCAGACAATATCGCTGGTGGGCGAGTTTTCTCTGGAATCTCATGTTTCCCCTGCCCCTCCATCCCGGCGCTGTTGCAAACTGACATCATGCCCCCCCCCCCTCCCCTACCACCAAACTAGTGCTAAAGACCTAGATGTTAATTTCTGACTGAAATCTCTTCAAATAAATCTTTGTTTGCCATTACTGCTGTTACAGATCTAATTGTAGTTAGAAGATTCTTAACGCTTTCGTAACTGCAATTTCATCTGTAACAACTGTATCGACAAACAAAGATTTATGAGGTCTAAAATACTATCAATATTTATTCTATTTGGCAGTCAGGCCTGAGGCCGCACTTACTCGGGACACTGAAGTAGTTTACTTTAAACATGTTTAACAATACACATGGTTACGCTGTGCCTGTAGTTCAGATCATTGTCCCTACCTAGTCAAACTGAACAGGTTGTAAAAGTACATCATCTCTTCTATGCTGTGCTGTGATTGGCTTATTACACATTAATAAACCATTGTGACAAGATGGCTGACAACAGTGAGTCTTGTAACATCAGTGTAAATAAAATTAATAGGTAAATTATTGAAGTGTTTTGTAAATGACTTAACGCTCCGCTACAATTGATTAAGCACAGAAAACAGCACGTGCACAGAAAGCAGACAACATGTGTTCACATGCTGTTTTCGCCACATTCACGCACAGTACAAACACAGAAAAATAGCACAGGAATGGTGCACAGAAAGTATAGCAAACTCCTAAATTGTCTGTGCGTGTGTGCCATGCGTAATCAATCAGAACATGGATACCACCGGGTTGAAAAGAAGATGAACACTAGTAAAAATGGAAACTAATTTGACTAACATGTGTAAAAATTCACGCAGAAATTAGTAAATTGAGTTGTTCGGAATGAAATGATTTTCGAGGTGGTATAACAGTTACTGCAATTTTAAGAAAAAAAGCTTTTTTGATTTTGTATTATAAAATAAATTGAAAAGTTATTTATGAAATGCAGTAGCAATAAAATCATTCAGAATCAGTGATACCAACACACACATGTATTATTTATCAGTATAGCTTGTTTTCCTGTAACAACAACATTTGCTGTTTCAATTGTAGTTTGCAGCTTTGTGCTGTGCGAGTGTTATGTGTCTTTGCGTGTGCTGTTTTCTGTGCTTTGCACGATATAATATGCATAACCTCAAAACATAAATAAAGCAACAATGTATAACTGTCGGTACGAAACACTATTGATTACGGCTCCAACAATTGAATGTCGTGTAACCGCCCAAACAGCTGTTCAACTGAATGTGTTTAAATATGGCCTCCGGAAACTGTTTGAGTAAGCAAGTTTTGAGTTCCATGTAACTGTGGCCTTAGTTGCCATGTTAGTGAATTCCTGAGGTTTTTAAGTGCTTTTAGCCCTCAGGTTTCTTGGGTAAAATCCTGAAGTAATAAAAAAAAGGTGGAAAGTTTTGTTATGTTATTTTTAGGGCCAGATCATATTGGTGTGATGATTTCACCCAATCTTGGAGTGACACTGGAGAGGTGGAGTCTTGTAGATGGAGAACCACTGCAGAGTGCCAAGTGGAACAGTCGTGAAACTTACTTCGTATATTACTCGTGTGCATCAGATCCTGAACCTTGGAGGTTCTGGATTGATCTAAAAGTAAGCATTACATTATGTTCTTTGTAACTTTTGTGTGCGTATTTCAGTAAATACAGTATTTCATCGCACAATCGTCGCATCTAAATTTAAGATGACAGAAATGGAAAAAATGCTTTCATCGCATAATCGCAGCACCGCAATGTTTTGTTTTAGTTTCTGCACCAGAGATGTTAACTATGTTCAAGTACAAAGTATAATGCTATTAGAACAAAATGGTTGCCGCAAGAATCTATTATAGTTAGTACCGAAATATTCTGCTGGCTTGAAAGAGGAACATCGTAGTGCTACTAATTTTAACAGTCTGCCATCTTGTGTGTTTGTATCGCGTGTGGACTTTCCCAACTGAACGTAGCATATCTATGACGTCGCAAAATAAAAATGATGTTTGTAAACACTGCAAGAAACGGTATCGGAAATGTAACAAAACTGTTCCGTTGTCATTGTAAATAACTTTCTACTTCCAAATATTTTTTAATGTTAGTCAGCAAAGAAAAAAAAATAGATTTTTATACAGTACGACTTGCAGAAATAGAAAACAAAAACTTGAAGTGAAACAGAACTTGGAAAACTACTGTAATGATCTGTTTTCTAATAAACAAAAGTGTCAATTTACTGGTAAATTTTTACTCACAATTTTTACTACTTAAGTACCGTTAAATACCACTGACCACGAAAATGTGTTCCCACCATATCTACATATTTAATTATGCACATAAATAGGTTGCCAAACAAAACCAACATAACCTCCAAGGTCTAGTAAGTTGTATAAATTTAGTTTTTCAGGGTTCATACATCAATATTTCCGCCAAACTTACCGACTTACTTTAATACATATAAAGTCAGGGACAAAAAATGTTAGTTTAAAAAATTTACAGTGGGAATTTTTCTCGAATAATGGTCACACATACTATTTTTTGCATTAAATTTGGCAAAAAATATGCTGCGATTATGCGGTGAAGTACGGTATTCAATAAACTAATCTTACAACATTTCCAGACTGATTGGAAATGTAAAATTTTTTAAAACTATCGCAAAAATTATTAGTCCGAATACTAATGTCAGTTTTAATTAATCTACGCATGTGCTGAAATTTCTGCATAAGAAAGTTGCATCTCACAATTAAATTTTTCCACAAATATGTACATACAACATATTCAAAATTGTGCGTTTTATGTACAAATTTTCTGAGCATTGTTTAAGTTTGGGATGATTTGGAAATTGTAATTTAATTAGATAAAGAGCCTGGAATTCATGTTTACATGACACTTTAACACTAAACATATGTTTCCACAAAATGTTTATCACCTTCTTTACTCATGTTGGCTGCAGTCACAAATACAATATTGTACCATAAAGAGAGTGAAATTTGTATTTACAACTGGACTCAAAATCTAAATTAAATGAAATCAATTAATAAAGGTTATATTACGTATTTAAAATCCACTGTGTTAAAAATTTGCGGTACGAGTATCTTCGCTTTTATGGAACCAATCCTACCTTAACTCAGGGTTCGTACCCTTTTCTGTGTATCAAAATTAATGAGTTTCTAAGGAGATCAAAAAAAAGATTTTAAGGACTTAACATTTTAACAGAAGCCAATGTCTTCAAAACTTTAAAGTATTTAAAAACTCTAAAACACCAGAAACCTACTGAGAAGAGACTGCATGCATTCAAAATCAAACAGATTTCCTACCTTTGGAGCTATATTTCTGCCTGAAGGCACTCTAGCCCATCACGTCAATATCTAGCACTTTATTGCATCAATTACATGTTGCTTTTGTTTCACATTTTTCATGTTCCCGTAACCACTCCTTATATTCCTGCTTGCTAAGCCAACTTGAATTTAAAACAAAATTTCTCCCAGGCATTTTGAAAGCTTCAGAAAACTTTGTACCATCAGGCCTAAACTGCTTTTTTCGTACGTTTCAACTAGCATTTTCTCAACATGTCAATGTATGATAGAAATACACAATGGTACAAACGTATGTGAATTTCGTTACATTTGCCATAAACAATGTACTTACTATGCATTTTATTGGCAGAAAAAAAGTAATTCTGACTCTACTGAGAAGAAATCCTCCGTTCATAGTACGACTTGTATAATACACATATTTTGGCTGTTAAATATGTAGCGGATTATGTAAACAGAACACTGTTACCGTCCTTTTAGCATTGACGTTTGCAAACACGCTGCAAACAATTTGAGAATGTTCACATTTTTCAGGCAACCAAAGCATGAGGCCAGTTCTTTGAAAACACATGCTAACAATTTGTAAACAATTCAACCAGCAAATGCCTTATTCGTTGTGCCTTGAGTTGCGATCAAAGATGGCGGTGTAAACAATCAATTTGTGTAGGCATATAAAACGTATTTTGAAATTCCTAATACTGATGCAAGTCATTAGCTTAATTAAGGAGTTTTTAAGGACCTGCCACAAAAATTAAGGACTTTTAAGGAGATGTACGAACCCTGTCACTTATATTCTTTCTCCTTTTACAGATTCCTTTTTTGATAGGAAACTAACACTGTTTAATAAAGGTACTTTTTATTTTAATATTTTTCGGATTTAACTGTGAATAGGGACTTACCAAACATTTTATTGTCTAAAACATCCTTTTTTTTTTTAACTGTGTATGCATGTTGAGACTTGATATTATGCCACTTTTGTCTAAAAGTGGCCACTGTGATGATTTTCTTGTCTGTTTGGGGTGTGCAAATATTGAAATTTTCACAAATTTTTTCAATAGTAAATTTTTACTACATATTTGTATTCGGTGGAAAAATACAGGTAAGTACACAGTTACTTAAGATGCTTTTTACATATGTTTGCATTTTACATACATTTGCAGTTATTAATTTTCATACTGAGATGCGCCGACATAATAAAGCGTGCAATGCGGGGACGGCTGACAGCAAAACAGCTCGTCCAACATATATGTGACGCTTCCTATCTCATCTCTCTGCCTCTCTTTTCACTATGCTGCAGTGATCATAGCAGCTGCCGACAGTAGTGTCACGTCTTGTGTTAAGGGGAAGAGTCCATAGGGTTTTTGACCACAGTATTGTTTCTGCAGATATTGTTTGATTACCAGTAAAATGTCATAGAATGAGTGCTCAAACCAGACAGTAAGAAGCTCGAGGGTTAGCTTAGAAAATCCAGGAAAAATACACCAAGTCGCGATAGCTAATTTTTTAAAAATAAGAAATTGCACTGTTTCAACTAATAACTGGAATAAATTAGCCAACTTGTTAAAAAAACATTTTTAATAAAACTCTATACTGTACATATATGTGATAGCTGGTGTCATTTAGACTTAAAAAACAATAAAAGTATTGCAAATACAGTACAAAGAGGGGAGTATGCATAGCGTTAAAGTTAGCACTAGGTGGTTTAAAATATTCAAGAAGCTTACAAATTTTCACATCAAGGTCAAAGACGAGGCCGCAGGTTTGGGTGCGGTATGCAAAGTCTCTGACCATCCATCAGAAATAAAGGATGGTGAATATCTGCCTGAGCAAATATGTAACACCGATAATATTGCTCTGTTTTGGATGCTGATGTCAGAACGGATATTTATTTCGAAGAAAAAAAATGTATGCTTGGATTCAAGGTTGCAGAAGAACATTTCACTGTAATGGTTGACTTTAAAGCATCCGGAGAATTTTCACTTCAACCTCTTGCAGTTTATTGTACCCAAAACTTGCGAATGTTTAAGGAAATTGACCTGTGTAAGCTGTCTGTAATCTGGAAATTTAACATGAATGCCTGGGCTACATATGCACTGTATGGAGATTGCATTAATAATGATTTTCTTCCCCAATTAATGGGATATTGTGCAAATAACAAAATTCCATTAAAAGCGTTGCTTCTCTTATAACTGGTATTCATAGACAAAGACTTGTTTGGCAAAAAAGTAGTATCTCGTGAAGTAATGCTTATTCTCCAAGCAATACTTATATCAGCAACGAATTCATGCACATGTACTTGGTGAAGCAATTCTTATGTAAGCACTACTTATTTGTCCCGAAACGTACTTGTTGAAGTACAATAATAAGTTCACGTACATATAATTATATTGCCAATGTAACCAAAATACATATTCCCTATTTCATACGTTTACCTACATTAAAACGGAAATGTCCACATACCAAATAACATTACCTAAATAAATTAATATTATTACAATATAGCTAAAAATTTTGGGGTTTTTAAGATCTAAATATGAAGTAAATAATTAAAAATACAAATCAAAAAGGTTTTTGGTAGTATGCAATACGTAATAGAAAAATTTATTTTTGTAAATAAACAATAACATCGAGGTTCCGACTTCCGACCGCGGTTGTGGCACATTATAGGTTAGGTAATTTGTTTGCTCTGGTTTCGTGAAGTTTTATTTCACCTTTGATTTGTTTGTTATTCACACTCTCTTGTGTGGTAGTACGGGCCTCCCCTACGTTAGTGTGTAGATGTAAACTTACAAACTCTCATACATGCTCCGCTCTCAACGGTGAGCTACGCTCCTATCTCAGGGGTTTTACGTTGTATCGAAGGGTAGACTCGTACTGAACAATAGTCAATGAACACGTTTAATCAACAGCCCATTTTTTATGCTTTAAAAAAAAAACACCACCGCGCATACATTGTTACAGACATCATTTACGCTTTCACATCAACATCAACATAAAATAAAACAGATTGTTAACTGAACCAAAGGGAAAAAAAACTAGCACATGCTGAACTAAAACATAAACCCTGACTTTGCAACTGATAGTGGGCCGGCCATGTGGTCGATATCGCCATAAGTTCCTGTCAATAAGCGAACGTTAATTCATAATAAAATTTACTAGAAAGTCTTTTCACTGCTTTCCATCGCAGCCCCATGGCTCTCGCCTGTGCCTCTTGGCTCACTTATCTCTCACCACGTGGAAATTTCGCACAACGCGACACACGTCCGTCTCCCTCGACCACCCAGAACAGAGTGAGTGCCTGGGTAGCTGCAATGGCATCCGAAGATGTCATGGAGGTTTCCCTTCCGGTAAAGGTTCTAGAACATTCTAGCAAAATCTAGTAACTGGTCTGGATACATATTAAGTAAACTTACATAACTAAAATTACAGAAAAATCTGCAAAATTCCGCTGAGCACAATGATGTATATCACTATGTTACTGGATGATTATTATAATAAAAAAATATTAAGTAAAGGTTTGGCATAAGACATTGCCGGCAGCACATCTTGCAGTACCCTCTGTGAACCCCTATTGGTGTCGCCCCTGTGGCACCATGGCCAGGCTGACGGAACTCATTTATATTTTTTAATTAAACACCAAGCACTTTCTAACTGCAGTAACTTTTAAAACATCAAAATCTCTCGTAAAATTTTCAGAGGTCCAAATTTGCTTGAATTTTTATGCTGTTTTAGAAAAGTCTACACAAGACATATTTATTTTATATTCATGTGTTGCCAGAAAACTTAGAACTGAGAATAATTTGAATCTAAAGCTTATGAACACATTATTTGATATTAAAATATTATAATGATAGACTAATCAATGCAGTTGCATCCAGATGCTATTTTCTCCTACAGTACTATTTCGCCTGGCCCAATAGGGCTTTACGTTTAGAGAGTGGGTTTTATAGGTGACATCCTGTTCAGCAATTATAACGTTTAAATTACTTAACCAAAAAACTTTTTTTAAATGATCATTAGGCTTAAAACAACAAATGTTGAAATCTTACTAAAATAATATTCCTGAAACTTATAATTGCATTATAACTAGCAATTTAATTACAGTATCTACAGGCAATAGACTTGCATAGACTAGAGATGAGTGGCCTGGCAACATACTGGGGCTTCTGAGTTTAATCAAGGCATCATATGCACTACCCTACACTTAATCGACTCTAGGCTGACCACCTCTTGGTCCTAAAGTGTCAGTAACGCTGGCTAGCACCACTTATGCAATATAAACTCCAGCAGGGACTCGAAGCAAAAGTTATAGAAAACATACATCTGACGTACATAGAAAAAGTTTACCCTAAGCGCAGGCTGGTCGCTTCACGCTTAGAAGTTTAGTTTGCAATTATTTTGGATACACGCGAACACAAAATAACAGACCGCAAAATGCACCCTTATTAATAATCATTGCTTAAGAGGACATGGTACATAATTCAATGCTAAAAGTATTAATCTATAACTGTAGATTTCTTGAAGCCAATTTGTGAAAATTAAACAATGGCAATCCTAGACAATAGTTTTAGCCAACGTTTTAAACAAAATTGTTTCCAGTGTTACGAACTTCTGATGCACAGTCTGTGACGCCGGAACCTCGTGCATTTAACAAGAGATCACGCATAACGAATAAATAATTCTGGATAAATATTTAGTCATAAAAGCTTAAGCTCGTGAAGAAGTATAACTTATTTGACTATGAATTATTGAGAAATAAGCATTTCTTGTTGGATGGCTATGAATTCATCCATTGAATAGAGGAAATATATTTCACGAAGTACAAACTCAAGCAGAAATTCAATTATTGCTTATTTGATGCGCTATAAATTAAAATGTGCTTGAGCAACATTATAAGTAGTGGTTGTTTCAAATACTGCTTATTTGCTGACTATGACTACCTGCAGAAGAATTAGACTGCTTTCATTTTAAAGCATACAAGTTAATCTGTGAACACATTACACAAGTTTTTTTTTTTTTTTTTTTTATTATTAGTTATAGAACTAAGCTTTGTCCAAATGGCATCATGATTATGGTAAAGGTGTCACCAGCACCAGTAATTTACTTTATGCTTGTACAACTTGTGTAATGAGGAGTGCTGATAACTTCCTCTATAAAAGTTATGAATCAGCAAAGACGTGCTCTGTGCATGTGGCTACGCCTGTCAGGCATTATTTGTGCTATGCAAGTGTAATAAGTTCTGTGACGAACAAGCCATGCACAGTGTTGTCAAGTCTCCCATCGAGCCGGCTCAGCCCATGTGCTGATTGTCACCCCTGTTATTACTAGCACCCCACATTTCATAGAGCAAATAATTTTGTAAAAACGTTGTGCATGTTACACGGTTGTTTATAGTATTCTTTTCGTTATATGTACATCCTATTTATTGCCTTCAGGTTCTACAAACAGTTTTGTTGCTTCTAAACATTACACTGTAAAAAATTGTGTTTCTTTTGCAGTTGCATTCAAGAACAGTACATACGATCAACTTATAAAAAAATTGAGCTACGCAGTGGACTGTAGAACACAACTCTTGCGTAACTCAGTGCCGTACTGTACCAGATTCCCAAATTTCGAAGTATTTGAGCAATTTAAAATAGTGAATTTTAAACAGTTTCGTACATAAATCTTTGAGGATAACATGGCTGTGACACGACTTAGGGGTGCAGGGGGTCGGTTAGAAGTTGGATATATCAGGAAAGGATGCGGAGAAAACCCTTTAGGCGCCAGTTTCGCTAATGTAATGAGCTCGGCAAAACTCGAGCAGAGACTCGTACCTTAGAGCATGTGGCCAACTGCCATGTGGCTACCCCCTGCAGCATCGCTGTTGCGTAGCAAGTAAAAGGGGATGCATTGAGTCACGTAACTAGACGTTGCACCTCTGTTATGGCCAGGGCGACGCCAGGAACACAGTCAGAACTGTACACAAAGCAGCTGTAACAAGTAATATGAAAGGGTATACACATTGATGCCCCACCGCTATGTTATTTAAATGACGCTCGCCTCCCGAGCTTGTCCCTTTTGGAGGTTAAGCCTCACTAGTGTACCTCAGGTCTCGCTTATGTTAACGTAATTTTCCGATGCCATATTTTGTAGATGTAAGAAGGGTTATGATGTTTTTGTACTTACCTGACGTCTTAATAACGTCCCGAGATGTATAA
>PNEQ01088046.1:0-19786 GCA_003012365.1 Medauroidea extradentata | reverse complement strand
TGATTGGCCGGGCGCTCCGGCCTATCCTGGCGCGGCACCTGGGGCGGGGTGGGGGCAGCCTTCTTGGCAGTCTGCTGCGCCTGCTCGAGGCGAGCACTGACGGGCTTTTTGCTACTTTTCGGAGCAGTTTTGGGGGTCATTTTCCCCTTTGGTCCCATTTGTGGGGGGCGTTGGCCTCTGGGCCGATGCGGGTTGGCCAAGGCAGGGAATTCTACCTCTGAGAATCCCTGCTGTGCATAAAAAGCGTTATACCTATTGCTAGTAGGTATAGCAATGTTTTGGGCATACCCAGGAACAAAGTTTTGCGCCTGGGTGCGCTCTTGCTGTTACGGGCCTCTACCGACAGTGGTCCAGCCGTTCTGGCTTGTTTGTGCCCAGGGGGCATGGGGGGCTTTGTAGTTCTTGGGGGCTTGGTTTTGACCCTGCAGCGAAGCTTTACTTTGTTGTTGGCGCTTCGGCCTCTCTTCTTTGGGCAAGAAACGCCACTTCTCTGCCTTGTAGGCCTCGCAGCCTCTGTAGTTGGCTGCGTGCTTCCCCTTGCAGCCTACACAGAATCGGGTGGACCTGTCATCTTTGTTTTCAAGGTCACAGACAGCTGTCTTGTGCCCTTTGCCGCACAGGCGACACCTGGGAGGGGCGTGGCACACTTTACTGGAGTGGCCATATCGTTGGCAGTTGCTGCACTGCGGGGGGCCTTCAGGGCGGTGGTAGTCCTCGACCTTGACGGCGAGGCCATACAGATATTTTATCTCAAAAATTTGGCGGGACTGCTCTGTGTTAGGCAGCTCCACTACAAACATGTGCAGTGGCTGCCTGTCGCGCTGGGAGAGCTTGGGCTCTATGTTGCCAGGTTCGAAACCTAGCTCGCGGAGCTCGTCTCGTATCCACGAGATCGGGAGGGTTTTTTCTAGGCGCTTTATGGCGACCTTGAGGGGCATTTCATGACGTGGGGTCAGCACGCTGAAAGGGACGCTGACTGACTCCAGCACCTGTATTGCCAGGCGGTAGTCAGCGATGGTCTGGGGCAGGTACTGTACCCCTTGTGGAACCAGTCGGTTCTTAGTCGGCTGGGACAGTTGGACCTTGAACAGTGCCAGGACCATTCCGTAGGTGCAATCACTCGTGTGATACACCGTAATGGGGCGGAATTGGGGCTTAGGGCCCTGAGGGGGGACCTGCTGAGTGGATGTTCCGGTCTCGGAATCCATGCTTGTGCGGTCTTGGGTTTGGACAGTGTCGTCCGCTTTTCGTTTTTTGGCATCCACCATGATGCCTGGGGGGGCCCCAAGGGAGTAATAGGAGTGTATTGGCTACTCAATGTAACGACTAGATATATACTACACTAGCACTAATTAAAAATAAAAGCTAATGAAGAGCTGTAGAAGCTGTCTGGCGCTGTTAAAACAGCAGCAGACAGGAAACCTTTCAAACATCCCTCGTTGCCAAGCACTTGCTAGCTTGCCTAAAATGAATTTAAACTCACTAGCTAAATAACCTGCCTATCCGACCTATGGCTATATTTACCAACTCACACTGTGTGTCTTAGTTGTCACGGTTACGTATCCAACACACAGATGAGCGACAGAAGCTGAAGGTCTGGTAGACTGTTAGATGACAGTGAGCACGATGTGCACACTGCGGCTGCCGGAACAGAACTCTCGCCGTTCAATGCAGAGCCGCTGTAGAGAGTGATCATCCCTTTGATTAAAAGAGAAACAATTTTACAGCAGAAAACAAAAACAAACACTCAACCCACCACAACCAATCAGAGTCAATATATGCTGCGCGACCAATCAGGAGACAGCTCGTCTCCCACTGGCTGAGCAGATAAGGGGCTCTACCCTATATAATCCCATAGTTTTTCCATTCTCCTCATCAGTCGCACTCGTGTTCCTGAACCCTGTGTGTCTACCTGTTGACGGGAACAGGTTGAAAACCTGTATGGAGTATGGAACAGTAATGGAGTATATCAAAGCAAATAAATCCAGTTCTATACCTTCAGGCGACACTACATGTCCTAGATATTCCACTTTAATTTGGAAGAGACTACACTTATTGGGAACTACCTTCAAATTAGCTTGTGTTGCCTTATTAAGCACTGAATCAAGGTGTGCTAGGAGTTCTTCGAATTTCTTCCCTGTGACCGTAATGTCATCTAAATAAACCTGACAAATATCCGAAGGTAGTACTCTTTCCATAAGTCGTTTAAATGTCGCTGGAGCATTGCATAGCCAACAAGGCAATGTTCCTTTTCCTTGAACTGACACGGCAGTCTTCTCTCTATTCACTGGGCAGTGGGGACAACTTCACACTGCCAGTAACCACTTTTCATGTCCAAGGTTGAGAACCATTGGGATCCAGCCAAGCTATGCAGAGAGTGTAATCTATCCGAGAAAGTGAGTACAAGTCTTTCATGGTTAACATCATTCAGTCGCCGATAATCCACTCAAAATCTGGTTGAGCCTGCTTTTTTCTTAACCAACTCAACCAGAAATTACCATGGGTTGGTAGATGATTACATCACATCTAGATCCTTAATTTCCTTCAGCATGCCATCAACCACCTCTTGTGAGGCCAGAGGCAGACACCTAAGGGGATGATGCTTGATAGCTCTGGCCTCTCAAGTATCAAAACGGTGGCATGTAATGGATGTTCTACCAAGATCACATGAGCTATGTGAAAAAGCATTTTGGTTCTTAATTAAGAGTTCTACTACATCCTTCTTTTATCTCCAGTTCAGGTGTCCGTTTGTCCTCTGCATGAGTTCTGTAAGTGGTTCTGGCATAGTATGATTCACAAGGTCTTCCCTTACGACCTTAGACTAAGTTGTGTTCATCTGGGAAACCTGCATACGCAATCCAATCATGGCCCGCTCTTCAAGACGAATTGCCGAGTCATTCAAGTTTATCATTCTAACAGGGATATTATTTGAGCTTGATGTATATAAAGTATTTACTACACTCCATCAGGGAGGTTACTCCCTCTTCTCATAGGCTCAATTAACTCTAAGTGCCTCAAAAATGTTCCTACACAATGGCCTGGTATCACAATTTCACTAGAAGTTGGCAACACAGTGGTCTGACAACTAACTGCTGGGCAGCTGATTGATGATGATAATTCAGGTTGTGACATCAGTACCAACTCTGTTTCACCTACACTCAAGACCCCCAGTCTAGTGACAATGCAGCATCCTTGTTTGTGCAGTATATCTAGTCCTAGTAAACAATCGTAGGCAATACCTGCTATGTAGCCTTCATCTTGTAACTTAAGATCATCCAACTTAAGTTGCACATTTTTCCTTCCTTTCACTGGTGTTGTCTCACCAGTTACAGTTGTTAGCATGTACAGTCTGATATTACGATCTTGAGATTGCTAGGTAAACAGCCCTATGATGTCCGGCCGGACGACAGTAATGTTTGCCCCTGTATCTACAACCATCTGACAGGGTACATCATCCAGGATGCCCTCTACCAGCGATGTGTCAGGTTCTTGTTTCACCGAACATACTTGAATGAATTTTTGGGGTCTTGCCTCCAGCAATCAACTACATTCGCCCCTCAAGACCAGTGTTTACATGATTCCCGAATTTTGAGCTGATTGGTTGGTCTCATCTGGCTCTCGGTCCTGGTTTGTCACTGATACTGTCGGCACTGGGCTCTCAGGTGTCCAGGTCGTCCACACTCCCAGCACTCTGGCCGGTTTTGTGGTCGAGGGTGGTGCTTCAAAGCATCAACTCTGCTGAAAATGACATTGATTACTGTTTTAATTTTCTTCAGAGTATTCTTCATTGCTTGTTACTTTTGCTGCTGGCACCGCACACCGATTTTCTGGCACTTACCACATTGACTCAACATCCAGTGCTTGGGCTAGAGCATCTTGCATGGTATGATGTGCTGTCAGGCATGTTACTTGTTGCACTTCCATGTCGACAATGACATCTATCAAAAACCCAATTGCAAGCACATTTGGTGCCTCCTCTGGACACCCCTCGAGTGACAGATGGACTATTCCCCCAATGTCCTGCCAAAGTTCCGGAAATGACTTCCCAGGTCGCTGTCTGTGGGCTGTGAATTTGGGCATGGTGAGCATGTCGCAAATAGCGGTCCCCAAAATACAGCTCTAGGGCAGAGACTAAAGTTGAATTCTTAAGGCGATGTCGTTCAGGCAGAGATTATAGTATATTGAGTTCCTATCAACACTGCTGCCAGGTAGTAGGCACATTGTTCTTTTGTCCAACAATTCAGGGTGCAATAATCTAATTTTGGTACTGATATAGACGCCATGACACCATGGAGTTTGGCCATCATAATGGAAAGTATACTACCATAATGAACGTGGGACATACATGTAACCTATTAAGTACTGTAATAACTTGTAGAGAAGTGGTTAATTTGACAAATCTGAAAATAGTAATTTATTAGCAAAAACACAGATGCCATTCCCTAAAAATGTATAGCCTTAGCATTGCACAGTCCCATGTTTCAATAGCATATTTAATTCGTTAAACTGTCACGTAGATCTTGAAATGTAGAAACAAATTTAGGCATATCTCAGGGTTATTATATTCAATCGAATAATTGGGTGTAATTTAATGATATGCCTCGACTACTCAATTCGTAGATAATGTGAAGTGTTCAGCCACTTCCCCACCTTATTTAAATCTATATAAAATGATTTTCTTAATTAAATTTAAATCGTTAGACTTTAAGCCTATTCAGTATTGTTTCGTATGGTGTTCGGGATGAGACAACAGGGTTCAGTAACCTAGTAATTGGGAACATGTTAATTTAAATTAATCTTTTCAAAATTTAAGTATAAAACACAGTTGGGAAATTTTAAGAAGAGTCATTTGGTTGATTTCGTCGCTTGTTTGGTTTCAAATTTACCACAGTAAAATTTAATTATTTTTGTTGATATAACTTTTTCTTGTATTTTTCCTTGTTTTGAGTTATGGTAATTTTTAATAGTTATTAAATATTTTCCAGGTGAGGTGAGTAACTTCTTGTGTTGCAAGCTTCTCCAGGTTGTAGGATTTCTGGCGCTGATGTTGTGGTTGATCGCCTGCTTCATGGAATTTCTTCATGACGTAGGTTATTGATGCACGTTGGTCAGCCGTCGCAGGGGGTTGCTTAGGGTATTGCGCCGCGAAAGTAGTTCTGCTGTTGCACACCAATTGTACCCAATTGTTCTATTTGTGTTAATATTCTTTATCTATTTGTGTTAATAGTCTTTATTGTTATGATGTATAAATTATACATTCAAATTTTGGAATCCTTTGTTATATGTTTTAAGTGTAATTTTCCGTTTTTTTTTTTTTTGTAACCATGGGATTCGGTTGTATCACTCCGCCGAGGGATACCTTAGCTACCAAGACCGTCCAGGAATTAACAGTCGTTCGGGGATGGCACGAGAGGAAGGACGAGTGGGGGTGAGAAGGTTGAGGAAGCCTCGAGTGCGTTGGAATGGATACGAGAGAATTGACAGACTTTGATCTGAATTACAATGCATTATTGAGGTGATGGGTGTTACGGGGACAAAAACAGGGAAGTAAATCCGAGTAGTTTGAGTTTGTTATTTATATATTTTTTTCTTCGTTAATATTTCTAAAATATAACTGGATTGAACCTAAACCATACAAGTCGGACAGAAACAACATGGTAGCTAAGCATCGCTTGAAAAGTTTATTGAATTGAAAGACAAACTGCAATAGCTATGACCGGTACTGTACGTTATGGAATGTAATTTTCCTTGTGATAATAAATGTAACGATTGACGAATCTGAGTTTCTCTACGCAAGTTAAATCTGACTGATGGATGGTTGAAATCAACAAATCTACATTTAACTAAAACAGAAACTGTGCTATCCGGTGTACTTCATGCAACATAACCTCAATGGCCTGAACAGTAAGACGCGTCACAATACAATCAAAACTTAATCTAGGACCTCTGGCCTTGGAGAAAACGCTTGTTAAAAGAAACTATTACTTTCATTACATTTCACAGGAAAAGATAAATCAAAGTTTTTGCCGAAACAGTTCAAACACTTAATCCAAGTAGCGACACAGAAGTTCAATAAAATTTAAATAGATAGTTTGGAGTTGATCTTACGGTCTCGTAGGCGATGGTTTGAAACTCACTCCAATTATAAATTCTATAAAACCTAAACCAAAAATTGCCTCTTCTCAAGGTGGCTAGTACTATTTAGATATTTCTCTGCCTACCGCTCTCTCCCTTGAGTTACCTAAATTAGATTGACGGCAGATGAAAGATAGGTTTGATAAGACCTATTTGCTGAGACATCTTGCATCATTCCAAGGGAGATAGAACTGCAAGAAAATGACACTATTGCTACAATGCAATAGTTCCAAATTGGCTGGCTCTAGGGCTTTATTGCCTCAGAGGTTTCAAACCTCTAGCTATAGAGATATGAGTAGTCTACTTATTACTGTTCCATAATTACTGCAATCACTAAATGAATTTACGTGATCAAAAATACGAAAATTCACTAAACATAAAAATATTATAATTATGATTATTTAGAGTAATAGTTAATATTTGAAATTAATTTAAAATTAATATAATCCATTTAAATATAAATTAGCTCATTAGCATACACTATATAGTTACTACGAGAAAATTATCTGTAATACCATTACAACAGGTTTGATTGTAACTCACTTTCCAATCGCAGGCATGCCAACCCCAGCTATATTCGCGTGCTGTGATACTCCTGTCACCGATATGGATGTCGCAGAGAACTTCCCATCGCTACTCTCGTGTCTCGGCTCTGGCTTCGTCGAGCTGTTGTCCCGACACACCGATGGCTGACCACCTGCCTGTCGCCGAAGTAATTTCTCCCAATATATCCTTAAAGACACTCACCTCTTTCTGCAGGTCGTTTTTCCCTTTTCCGATTTTCTTTTCGACATTTTCATTAACACTGACAATTTTATGGTCCACTGGTTAGCTGACATTGTCAATTTTTAGGTCTATGATTTGAGAAACACTTTATATTTTCTTGTCCACATAATCTATTTTTTTATGCACTAGCTCACTGATTCCTTCTATTTTTAGGTCTATGATTTGAGAAACACTTTATATTTTCTTGTCCACATAATCTATTTTTTTATGCACTAGCTCACTGATTCCTTCTATTTTTAGGTCTATGATTTGAGAAACACTTTATATTTTCTTGTCCACATAATCTATTTTTTTATGCACTAGCTCACTGATTCCCTTCTATTTTTTTGTCTGAATTCTCGTTAACACTGTCTATTTTCTTGTCAACATAATCATTAAAATTGTCTATTTTCCTATCGACACTATTTTATTTTCAACATTCTCATTTACTCATTAACACACTCAATTTTTGTAATTGCAGCACTAATTTTGCAAGCTATTTGGCTTCTCAGTTCCTCTATTAGGGCTCGCAACCCTTCGAACTCACTAGCCATATTTCTTGTAAGCATATGCTTGTAATCTAAATCTTCCTACCTAAGAAAACTTAACAAGTTTCTTGCAATATCTCGCCATGTATACTTAACTTTAATATTGTGCAATTTATTAGCTGTATACTATAATTATTTGTATTTTTCCTGCCCGTGTTTTATTACTCTTAATATAAGAGTGATTTATTAACAGAATTTAACCTTTATTATTAATTGAAGAGTACTCTGATTCTTAATTTTCATGCAGCATTTCTCTGCTAACATTTGTTTACATTGACATACATTTTTAAACCAAATTTAAATTCGAGTGCTGCCACACTTTTCTTTACTAAATACTCCAATGTATTTTCCTTTTCTCACATTGTAGTTTTTTCCGTCAATCATCTGTTTTCTTTCAGTGGTTGTGAACTGTGGAACTAACCCAGAGGTGAGTTTTCTCTCTTATTTTGTTTCTGCGGTAGCATTGAGCTTGTCTATCGTAGTTGACGCAACTAAACTGGAGAACTGATACCTCTACCGAGTTTAGACTTGTCACGCACTACGTGCTGGTAATATTGATTTGCAGCCCGAGGAACCGACTGTTTTCGAGCAGTTATATCAGCTTTAAGATTTAGTTTTAAGGTGTATGTCTCCTCCTGTGTCATGAACATTTTGGGCATCCGAAGACCCTTTTTGTTTCCTTTTACTTACTTTCAGGAAAGACTTGTTTATGGTGACCGATTCCCCCTTTCCCTTCAAAATGGGTAATATTCCCATTTCGCTCGAGCAGGGATTTCATTCCCTATCTCTCTTCTGACTCTTTAAAGAGTCACGATTCTTAAAGAGTCTCCCCTCATAGTGCTCATTCCACAAGTCAGTGCCATAACTAGCAAACTATTTATGTTAATTCTAATTTAAAATGAAATTATATAATATTTAAACAGTAATATAAAATTTAGTAACGAATCCATTGAACACCAGTTAAATAAATTTTAAACGGAATAACTAATATAGTTTTATGATTTTTTTTGTAGACTTAAGACATGCGTTTGCTTTTGGCTATTGTATGACACACAGCCATTTAACGTCCTTTTGCTCGTAACGTTTCTAAATATTGCACTTAATTTTTTATTTCTAAATAGTGATTAATTTTCGCTGCGCCTTTGGTATGATACTTAGTCGTTTCATTTTGTGGAATCACGCAACTTTAACAATTTAATTTCTAACTTGTATTATCTTTTAAAATCATATTTAATTAATATTTAGTAATTTTTACACACACTTGTATTTAATGTTTATACACATATAACTTATCTAACATGTTTATTTTTTTTTACTCACCGAGTTCAACTTCACTAAACCTACTGGTTATTATTATCTGTTTTCGTTGTTGTTTAACTTCAGTATCCCGGTAAGTTATTTTAAATCCTCCTTATTGTTAATGGTTTGTGAGTTTTGATATTTCCTTGGAAAGAAACACCATAGCTTCAGCTTTCAGGGTGGAAGTATTTGCCATTTATTAGCTCTATAATATTTTACTGATATTTTTCCAGCACATGTTTTATTATTCTTAATACGAGAGTGATTTATTAACGGAATTTTACCTTTATTATTAATTGAAGGATTCTGTGATTGTTAATTTCCACGCAGTAACTCTCTGCTAACTATACTACAGTTTATTTTCACTTCTCCCAGTCCAGGCAAAGCAAACAGAGGCTCGCTTCACGGACTATCTCGCCACTTCACTATCATCTTCTAATACTACCCACAGGAAATACGAAGCCCCGCGCTGTTTTCACGTGGGCAGCCACTTCGCTTTCCAAGCGCGTCCTTACATTAGTGCATTTCATCTCGGCTGCAGGCATAAATATATAAGCCGTGCACCACCTTGACTTCTCTATCCTCCCTCACGCAGCACGCACTGCGCGCGGAGTATACTTCCTTCAGCCCCTGTTTAGCACTCTTTATACATCCGCGCGCCGTCTGTCGGCGCATTCTAAATTAGTTAGCACCACCACGCTTACTGTACCGCATCATTTACCGCATTGTGGAAGCCTCTGCTCAACAAACATGACATGTATCGGCATTGCTCCTGCTTGTAGGGAGATGTTAGTCTTCGGAACTTATTGCCCATGATTTGTTATTTTTTGTTTTCGCGTCATGCAGCGTGGTTCTATTTTATATATTAAAGAGTGAATTTTGAGGCAATTGTGATGATATATATTTTTCTGTGTACTTCAAGATGCAAGCCATCTAGACAACCGTCCATAATTAAGTTTTCCACAGCGTCCTCGCTGATACGCCCTTTTTTCTTTCGTTAAAAACTAGTTTTAACTCTCCACTTCCTTTTTATTTGTTACAGTGGAGGGTTAAAACTTTCAACTTTAAATGGTTTTAAGAAATATTCAATTTAAAGGGGCCAATATTTCAGCTTCCCCTAGTTCCGTACACATTCAACATGTTCTTTCTCTGGACGCCTTCTCGCCGGTACATTCTAAGTTTCAGCTAAGTTCTACACCCCCGCATAAACTTTAATTGTGTTACGCGCCATATTTGGTCATCCAGGACGATTATATGTATGTGAATTTCAAATTAAAATTAATCGTTAATTTCTTTATTTATTTTACATAATATTTTCAAGTTAATTAAACTTACTCTGTTGAGGGTACCGTAGGGAAAAATTATATTTAAACGGGTTCGCATGGCCCTGTTTACGATATCAAAGGATAGCTGTTCAATACACATTTTGTAATTCAATGTATCCCTTTGTGTACTCCAATTTCACAATATTTTACATAATAATAAATCGTTACTTTCACTTTGCCTCATATTAATGTTTTATTTAACAGCTCTTCCTCTGGGAACTTACTAATAATTTTGTTATGTTAGCTCTACATGAGCCTTAATTATATTTTGTGTCTTTCTTCCTTGCCAGCGCGCATTTTAAAAATTATATTATAAAAATGGTAGCAGACAATAATGTAAACTTAAATACACAACCAAGGGAAGACAGGACGATATTTAGAAAACCCGTCTCATGTCTGTGACAAGTGTTACAAGTTGGGGCATTGATGGATGGAGGCTTTTGGCAAAACAAAATAAAATTAATAAAGCTGACCTAATTTTTATTAAATTATCTACACCAACATAATGTATATATGTCGCTAATGATTAATAATTATTAAATAAAACACCAAAAACACAAAATAATGATTAAAAGAGAATAACCCAAATTTGAATGTCTATATAACCACAACAAAACAACTTGCAATGTTGTGTGACCACTCAAAAGAACCGCGGAACAATGAAGTCCTTGTACCATGCTTTTATAAATGTTTAATGTGACCTTGAGCAGCACGAATCACATCGATGCGATACTCTTACTCGTTCCACACTCGTACCAGCATATCCGGTGTAATGGTTTGGATGGCGCCCTTAAGTCTTGTTTTGAGTTCGGCAATGTTAGCCGGCAATGGGGGAATAAACAGAGATCCTTTATGTACCCCCACAGGATAAAAATAATACGGGTTGAGATCTGGGCTCTTGGGAGCCAGTGAAGAAGTGGCCGGTCACCGTCTGCTCCTCGACCAATCCAGCATTGGGGTAACGTCTTGTTCACGTAGTCGTGAACAGCTAAGTGCCAATAGGGTGATGCACCGTCCTGCTGGAAAATGAAGTCCCCTCCGCCTCTTCTAACGGGAAAAATAATCATTCGATAAACATGTCCAAGTAAGAAATCCCAGTAACAGTGTACTCTTTAAAAAGATGGGGCCGAAAACAGCGTCTCTCGATACAGCGCAGAACAGGTTTACTTAGGGTGACGCGCTCTCGTATTCGGTGGTTTCATGTGGATTCTCCTGCCCCCATATTCTCACGTTATGCCCGTTGACCTTACCATTGACGTGGAACATCGCGTCATCACCAAACACCAACTTTGAGATGAAGGCATCGTCAACCTCATTCCGCACAGAAATCACATCTCAGTTATTTGTCCCTTTAAGTAAGAGCCTGCACAAGCTGTAACCTGTATGGTTTGTACAGCAACACTCTCCACACAGTCGTTTAAGGGAGTCTCATTTCTCGGCTAGCTCGTCGAGTTGATTTTCGTGGTCTGCGCGAACACTTGCTGAATCCTTTGCACTTTGTCGTCTGCCACACGTGGCCGCCCGGAACTTTTGACTTTGCACAGACAACCTTTGTCACAAAACTGGCAAAACTATCGTAGGATAGGCTACTCCACATCTCAGGTGGACGACGTTCGTATTTGTGACGGAATTTGCGTTAAACAGTCGTCACTGATTCACATTTCGCAAAGCTAATGACACAGAACACCTTCTGTTGTTCTGTCGCCGTTGTCTTGCGGACTCACACCCTACACACGCTCGTAGTGCAACGAGGTAGCTCTCAGTGCCTCCCCCCTCACCGCCTTACACCAAGGCTTCTGGACGACATCCACGCCATTACACTGGGCATGCTGGCACGAATGTGGAGCGAGTAAGAGAATCGCGTCGATGTATCGATGTGGGTCGTGTTGCTCCTGGCGGTCAAATTGAACATTTATAAAGGTATGATACAAAAACTTCATTGTTCCACGGTTCTGTTGAGTGGTCACACGACTTTGTAAGTTGTATGGTTGTGATTATACAGACCTTCAAAATTCAGGAATTCTTTTTTACTCAACATGTATTTACAAAAAGATTATAAAATCAAAATAATACAGGATGTGGCAACCTAACTTCCTTTTTTAACACGATAGTAAAATCCATTATGTGAATCAGAAAGTTTCCATTTTAATTTGTATAATGTCTTAAGGTTCGATTTACACTACTAAGAAAATAAAATCAGATAGGCGACGCCCCCATTGTTCGTACACTGAGTAAGGCGAATACTGGCGTTTCTCATGACACTTACCAGCATAGCAGAGGGTATGTCCATTTTGGTCTTCAGAAGAAGTAGGGTCCTTGGTGGATCGACACAAAAGCGGGATTTCAAATAACCCGAAAGAAATAGTCATAAGGGACTAATTCGGGGGAGCGAGTTAGCCACTCCAAATCGTCCTTGAGATGAGGCGCTCCGGGTAATGTCTCTTAAAAATAGCCATCGATTCCCTTGATTTGTGAACCGTACCCCGTCTTGTTGGAACCAAATTTACCTTAAGTCAGATTCATTAAGGGGCCCGCCTCGTTGCCATAAAATTACACTGCAGCGTGTTTGAAGAAAAAGTTTTACACCGAAACTAATACACGTGTGTTCACGCCGTTTCTCTACGAAAAGAACACACACTTCAGACGACTGCCCTTAAGTACTTTCAAGACAACACACGTATTAGAAATCCCCTTTTAGGGCACGTCAAAATGGGTTAAAACGGGGTTTTCAGGCTGCAATAGCGGAAAATATACCAGCCGAATACATGTGAAACAACTTAAGGGTAGTGCATTGCACTTTAGTAAAGTGATTTTGTAAATAAAACAACAGGGTCACCACTTAAAGTCCCATAGAAATTTTTTTTTTTTGCGAAGACTGCACGCCTTAAGCGTAGAGGCGACGCACCGTTGTATGGCCCATACGACGTCGCCCTTAGCACCATACCTCACTCACACAAACACATGTGCCATGAGGTGGGCCCCTTAATCCATGGGAAAAAAATCCTCCAACACATTCACAGGCAAACTAACGCTTCTCACTGTATGTTCCAACGCATTATGGCAACTGACCACGGTGAGGAACAAAACTTTAACTCACGCCTCTCGAATAAGACCATTCTCGGCCCGCTAAGACATCTACAGCCTGTATTGTGCATATAAAAAAAAACGACGTTATCTTGTCGTATCCTGTACTATCACAGTCCTATATACAAGTTCTCTGTTCTTGAAATGTCTCTCACCATTTACAAATGGTGGACCTACTATCCTAGCATGAGCACCGATGAATCTCTTGTAGCCCAGAAACTGCTTCACCAGGCTACTTGCCGCAATCAACCTAGCCGGACGCCCTCGAACACTTCTCGCAACCCAATACTTTATAAAACAAGGCAGTGTTCGCTAATTATGCTCTTGGCTTTTTTCACACTTGACGCTACGTTAGAAGTCCTCTCTCGCACTGCGCTCTCAATGCACTAAATCCTGTCGCTAAGAATGGTAAAAAGAATTGGTTCATACTGTAGCACTTATGCGAATACGTTAATTTAAACAAAATTAGATATGCTTATTACAAACTTATTACTTCATTCCAGATTAAATTACATGGTGCACTGAACACATAATTAATAATGCTTCATTTCAACTATGCCAAGACAGGCATCAAAATCTTAATCTAAACACACGCACAATATGTGTGTGTTTATTTAAATATATATTGTTACCTTGTTTTATAGCTTGTCGAGATGGCGGTCACTCGAATAACAGCCTCAATCTGTATACGTTCATGAATGTGACAGCAAGTGGTTCTCAAAGTAGTGTTTGTACAGTACCCCAGCGGAGTTATTACCTGGATCTTTGGATGTAGGAATCGTGTCGGACGATGCCATTTGTCGGAAGGTTTTCTTGTGGATATACCCTCAACCCTCAATCCATTCCAGCGCTGTTACACACTCACGTCGTGTCACCCCTCACCAGCGCTAAATACCTCCATGTTAAGTGCTGACCAGAATCTATTCACTTCACTTTTGTAGACGAAGAAATACGACTTAAGTTTTTTTACCACCCGAGAGTTCGTTTTCTTGCCATTTCTGTTCATGGATATAGCTCAACCTGCTATGAGAGATATAAGGAACACATTTTATAATGTGTATGA
The DNA here is from genome assembly GCA_003012365.1 of Medauroidea extradentata. NCBI lineage: Eukaryota > Metazoa > Arthropoda > Insecta > Phasmatodea > Phasmatidae > Medauroidea > Medauroidea extradentata. The sequence goes on along the minus strand of PNEQ01088046.1, from coordinate 5,567 downwards.
GCACAGATAAGGCTGAAACCAGACACCTGGTGGGAAGGACTTCGACATACAATGTTATGTAAATACTGTCAGCAAATTGATATTGCTGTGAGATATTTTAATGTGAAAGTTCGGCTTGTTAAAAAACCGACAACGAGTTGCAGGAATTGACATGTTACAGAAATCAACCTCTCCTGGAAGAAATCAAAACGGAAAATTGTGACAAACAGTTTAAAATTAAAAAAATATGCTAAGCAAAGAAGACGTCTGGAATAAAATACTTAAGAATTGATTTTAAAAATCAGTAACGTATGTCGGCTAGTGTCTGTGTACAGATAAAAGTAAAGAGACTAGCAGCAAGTGAGGAGCGGCTCAACAGAATACTTAATGGAGAGGATATGCGTAGGCAAGAAGTGACGTTGGAGAGAGAGAGAGAGAGAGAGAGAGCTAGCAGAATGGTGGGCGACAAAACAATCCATTGAGCAGGTAGTGTAGGTAGGTGTGGCTCGACCCACACGTTAGAGGTACCTACACGTTCTTGCCTCATTCACAGTGCCGCCTGCCAACTATATACAGTCTATCCCGTGTGCCACTTCAGTATACCTAGCCTCACGGAGATGTGATAAAACACACACCTCTCACTCGAGAGGAACCAGGTCAGATTCAACCATCCTGATTTCGGTTTTCCAGGGTTTTCCAAAATCACGACAGACGAATGCTAGAACGATTCCTTAAACACGCCCTGGCCACCTTCTCGTGTAATTCTACTATGGACTTGTGCTCGTCGAGGCAAATGACATCTTAAAATTTCTGGTTTCTTCCATATTGCCCATGTTTCACAAATGTGCCCTATACAGCAACAAAATTAAGACCTACATATGCGTACTATGTCGCAACAATATGTGTGATATTCAGGAATTATTTAGTCGTACATTAGATAGTAAATAATTCGATAGTTCTCGCGGTTCCTCCATACTCTTCAATCGAAATACTGTGATAAGATGTGTTCGTAAAGAGCTGCCACGCCTGCGAAAAAGTGAGTCATTCATTACTATGCTCTGTGGCAGATGACACACATGTAACCCAAGCCAGCTAACTAGTCACTCATTCATTAATATGCTATGCGGTAGATGTCACACATGTAACCCAGGCCTGCCAACTAGTCTGTCATTCATTACTATGCTATGTGGCAGATGTCATACTCGTACCCCGGCATGCCTACTAGTCAATTATTCATTACTATACTATGTAGCAGTTGTTACACTTGTACCCAGGCCTGGCAACAAGTTAGTCATTCATTACTACGCTATGTAGCAGATGTCACACTTGTATCCAGGTCTGAAAAACTAGTTAGTAATTCATTATTAGGCAATGTGGCAGATGACACAACTGTACCACGGACTGCCAACTAGTTATTCATTTATTATTATGCTTTGTGGCAAATTACAAACCTGTACCCCGGCCTGCCAACCAGTCAATCAATCATTATTATGCTATGTAGCAGATGACACACTTATACCCAGGCCTGCCAAATAGTTAGTCATTCATTATTATGCTATGTAGCAAATTACAAACCTGTACCCCGGCCTGCCAACTAGTCAATCATTCATTACTATGCTGTGTAGCAGATGACACACTTGTACCCCGGCCTGCCAACTAGTTTGTCATTCATTATTACGCTATGCGGCAGATGACACACTTGTAACCCGGCCTGCCAACTAATCAATCATTCATTACTACGCAATGTGACTGATGTCACATGTACCCCGGCCTGCTAACTATTCGATCATTCATGTCTACACTATGTGGCAGATGACATACCTGTACCCCGGCCAGCTAACTAGTCAATCATTTATTACTATGGAATGTGGCAGATGACACACCTATACCCCGGCCTGCTTACTAGTCAATCTTTCTTCACTACTGAATATTGTAGATGAAACACATGTACCCCGGCCTGCTAACTAGTCAATCATTCATGGCAACACTATGTGGCAGGTGACACACCTCTACCCTGGCCTGCCAACTAGTCAATCTTTCATTACTACGCAATATATCAGATGACACACCTGTACCCCGGCCTGCTAACTAGTCAATCATTCATTACAATGCAATGGGGCAGATGTCACACCTGTACCCCTGGCCAGCCAACTTGTCAATCATTCTTTACTATGCTATGTAGAAGATGTCACACTTATACTCAAGCCTACTAACTAGTTAGTCATTCATTATTACTCTATGTGAATGATGGCAAACTAGTCAATAATACACTTCTACGCAAGGTGTCTATGACACACCTGTACCCCGGCCTGCCAACTAGTAAATATTTCATTACTATGCAATGTGGCAGATGTCACACATGTACCCTGGCATGCTAACTAATAAATCATTCATAAATATGCAATGTGGCAGATGTCACATAAGTACCCCTTGCCTGCCAACTAGTCAATCTTTCATTACTATGCAATATGGCAGATGACACACCTGTACCCCGGCCTGCTAACTAGTCAGTCATTCATTTCTACGCAATGTGGCAGATGTCACTCACGTACCCCGGCCAGCTAACTAGTCAATCATTTATTACTATGGAATGTGGCAGATGACACACCTATACCCCGGCCTGCTTACTAGTCAATCTTTCTTCACTACTGAATATTGTAGATGAAACACATGTACCCCGGCCTGCTAACTAGTCAATCATTCATGGCAACACTATGTGGCAGGTGACACACCTCTACCCCGGCCTACCAACTAGTCAATCATTCATTACAACACTATGTGGCAAATGTCAAGCATGTTACCCAGGCCAGCTAACTAGCCAGGCATTCAAGCCTACACTATGTGGCAGATGTCACACATGTTACCCAGGCCTTCTCACTAGCTAGTCATTTATCACTACGCTTTATGGCAGATGTCACTCATGTAACACAGGTAATCCAACTAGTCAGTCATTCATTACTACGCTATGTGGCAGATGACACAAAAATACCCCGGCCTGCCAACTATTTAATGATTCAAGCCTATACTATGTGGCAGATGTCACACATGTAACCCAGGCTAGCTAACTAGCCTGTCATTTATTACTACGCTTTGTGGCAGATGTCACACATCTAACACAGGCCTGCCGACTAGTCAATTATTCATTAATGCGCTATGTGGCAGATGTCACAATTGTTCACCGGCCTGCTAACTAGTCAATTATTCATTACTACACAATGTGGCAGATGTCACACTTGTACCCGTGCTTGCCAACTAGTTAGTCATTCATTATTATGCATTGTGGCAGATGACATACCTGTACCGTGGCCTGCTAACTAGTCATTCATTTATTACTACGCAATGTGACAGATGACACACCTGTACCCCGGCCTGCCAACTAGTCAATCATTCATTACTATGCTATGTGGCAGTTGTCACACTTGTACCCTGGCCTGCTAACTAGTCAATCATTAATTACTTCACTATGTGGCAGATGACATGCATGTAACCCAGGCCTGCTGACTAGTAAGTCGTTCACGACTACGCTATGTAGCAGCTGTCACACATTAGCCCCGGCTTGCTAACTCATCAGTCATTCATGACTACGATATATTTGTTTCAGTTGTCACACATATAACTTGTGCCTGCTCCTTAGTTAGTCATTCACGACGATGCTATGTTTCAGTTTTACACAAGTACCTCGACCGGTTCTCAGTCAGTCATTTATGGCTACACTATGTTGCAGTTGTCACATATGTAACCCTGGTCTGCTATCTAGTCAGTCATTCACGACTGCACTATGTGGCAGTTGTAGCACTTGTAATCCTGGTCTGCTAACTAGTCAGTCATTTACGACTGAACTATGTGTAAGATGTCACACATGTAACCCAGGCCGGCCAACTAATCAATTATTCATTACTATGCTATGTGGCAGATTTTACACATGTAACCCATGACTGCAAACTAGTCAGTCATTCATTACTACGCTATGTGGCAGATGTCACACATGTTGCCCAGGCCAGCTAACTATTCAGTCATTCACAACTACGCTATGTGGCAGTTGTTACACATGTAAATGCCGCCTGCTAACTAGTCAGTCATTCACGACTATGCTATGAAGTTGATGTCACGCAAGCCTGCTAAGAAGTAGGTCGTCATGTCTATCCTAAATGGCAGTTGTCACACATATAAACGCGGCCTCCTAACTAGTTAGTCATTCACGACTATGATATGTGACAGTTATCACACATGTAACCCAGACCTACCAACTAGTCAGTCATTCATTACTATACTATGTGGCATATTTCACACATGTAACCCCGGCCTGCCAACTAGTCATTCATTCATTAGTTTGCTATGTGGCTGATTTGACACATGTAACTCTGGTCTCCCAACTAGTTAGTCATTCATTACTTTTCTATGTGACAGATGTCCCACATGTTAACCAGGCCTGCCAACTAGTTAATCAATAATGACTATGCTATGTGACAGATGTCACACATGTAACCCAGGCCTGCCAACTAGTCAATCAATAATTACTATGCTCTGTGGCAGATGTCACACATGTCACAGTCTCAGGAGAGAGCTGCAGTAATAGGTGAATCGAGCAACATAAAGGAGTGAAACAGTCTTAGCAGGGGGCTGCAGGGATGGGTGGAATGAGCTGCAAAATGGTGTGAAACTGTCTGAGAAGGAACCTCAGAGGTGGGTGGTGAGCAGCAGAAAGGAGTGAAAAAGTCTCAGGAGAGAGCTGATGTTATGGTTGGAACGAGCAATAGAAAGGATAGAAACAGTCTTGGGAGGGGACTGCAGGGATGGGTCGATTGAGAAGCAGAAAATAGTTGAACAGTCTCAGGAGGCAGCTGCAGGGATGGCTGGAATCGAGCAATAGAAAGTCATGTAATAATGTCAGGAGGTAGCTGCTGGAATGAGTGGATTGAGCAGCAGAAATTAGTGGTACAGTCTCAGGAGTGATCTGCACGGATGGGTGGATCGAGCAGCAGAAATAAGTGGAACCTTCTCAGTAGGGAGCTGCAGGCATTGGAGAATTGAGCAGCATAAATTAGTAGAAAATTCTCAGGAGGGAGATGCAGGCATAGGCGGAATCGTGCAGCAAAAGTTAGTGGAACCGTCGCAGGAGAGAGTTGAAGGAATGGGTAGATATAGCAGCCGAAAAGAATAGTACAGTCTTAGGATGGAGCTCTAAGGAGGGATAGATTGAGCAGCAGAAAGTAGTAAATGGTCTCTGAAGGGAGCTGCAGTTATAGGTAGATCGAGCAACTGATAGGAGAGAAATTGTATCTGAAGGGATCTGCAGTTATGTGTGTATCGAGTAAGAGAAAGGAGTGGAACAGGCTCAAGAGGGAGCTGCCGGGATGGGAGGATTGAGCAGCAGAAAGGAGTGGTACAGGCTCAGGAGGGAGATGCCGGGATAAGAGGATTGAGCTGCAGAAAAGAGTGGTACAGGCTCAGGAGGGAGCTGCCGGGATGGGAGGATTGAGCAGCAGAAAGGAGTGGTACAGTCTCAGGAGGGAGCTGCCAGGATGGGAGGATTGAGCAGCAGAAAGGAGTGGTACAGGCTCAGCAGGGAGCTGCCGGGATGGGAGGAT
>PNEQ01088043.1:0-31019 GCA_003012365.1 Medauroidea extradentata | reverse complement strand
GTGTGTGGGGGTGTGTGTATGTGTGTCGTGTATGTGTCTCCCCTAAAACTTTTGCACCAGTGGACCGAATTTCATTAAGCGTTGCACACATATAGTACTTAACCTGACTTGACTTTAGCATATTTCGTTCATGCCCTGTTCATATTTTCAAACAGACGGCATTTTTCAATTTTTTAATCAAGCAATATATCTAAGAAACTGTATTTTTTAATTTCATCGAACTTCGGTTCACATGGATAATCTAGTAAGATGGACTAACTTTTATGTATTTCGCTAATGCAGTGTTCATAGTTTCAAACATGCGGCCATGTGTTATATTTTTATCATAATATATCCTATATAAGGAAATAATTAATAGAATTTCATCAAGCTCGGTACACATACACCAAATACTAAGTTATAGTTTTACAAATTTCGATCACACAATGTTCACACTCTCAAAATTGCGGCCAGGTTTATATTTTTATCATAATATGCTATATCGGAGGGAGAATTTTAAAGAATTTCATAAAATTTGATACACTTATACTACATACAAGTGTGACACGTGTGTTTCGTTCATTTTGTGTTCATATTCTCATAATGGCGGTCATTTTTATATTTTTAGCATAAAATTACACATCCTTTAAAATATTTTTCTGAATCTCATTAAACTTAGCCTAGTACTTCGCAAGCGAACTTAACTTTTGTGTATTCCGTTCGTACATTGTTCAATTTTTCATAATTATGGCAATTTTTCTAATTTTAGCGTAATACGACATATATCAGAAAAAAATTTTTTCTAAATGTTTAATCAAAATTTATTACACATACTACTTCGTAAGCTGACTTGACGTTCGTATGTTTTGTTTATCTTTTACTTTTATAAATGAGGGATTTTTTTTTCGTTCTTTAGCATAATTTAACATAAAAGAGGAAATTTTTTTTTCAATTTTTGTATTATTCTTTGTACACATATACTAAATGGTAAGTAGTTTTGTTTTTATTTCATTCGATCCATTTTTTTTTTTCAAAACTGCAACAATTTCTTCTATATTCAGCGTAATTTAAATATCCGAGGAAATATTCCTTTCGAACACTATTCAACTTAGTACACATATAGACTACTAAGGATGTTGACTTGACTTTCGTGTATTTCGTTCATCGTATGTTTGTAATTTCATGATGGCAGCCATTTTTTATATTTTTAGCGTAATATGATCTATCTCAGGAGGGGGCCGCGGTTATCGAGGGGTTAGACCCCTTGCCTCCCACCAAGGCGATCCGGGTTCGATTTCGTGCGGAGTCGGTCCCCGGATTTCCGCATGTGGGAATCGGGCCGGACGGCGAGTTTTCTCGGGGATCTTCCGTTTCCCCCGTCCATTCATTCCGGCGCTGCTCCACTCTCACCTCATATCACTCCTCACCAACGCTAAAGACCTCGATGTTAAGCGCTGACCAAAATCTCTCACTAACTCACAATCTATCTCAGGAAGCATTTTTCCGAATTTCTTCGAACCAAGTACATATTACATTACTTAGCTGTCTTGACTTTTGTGCACTTCAGAGAATAGGAAAACATAAATAAGCAGAGTATGTTTATTCAATAGAATACATACACAACATAAAGTTCCATATATGGATTCTGGTCAAATAAAATGAGAGCCAGATAAAAAAAAAAAGGGAAATATCGAACACAGAACAAACCAGACAAAACAGGTTAGGGGTCTGCTTTTGTAAAAGGACAATCTGATAAAAATATATGAACCATAAAAAATACTACACAACGACAACAAAATACAGTTGAATCGGGAATTTGCAAAAGGGACTAAGTCCACTTTTTGAGCAAATTCAGGTTATACGAGATTTCAACTCTCCAAAGCATTCTCTTGGCTGTCAGCAACAAAAGAAACCAAGTCCTATACGAGAAATACGTTAAACAGACTAGTCCATGAATGTGCCAATATCGCATTATTTTGTTTATGACTTACATGATTGTAGTTTAATAATAATTTTCAATGTGGCTTAGCAGTTTTTTCACTAGCATATGCTAAATTTCCAATAATCTACACCAAAGACATTATGCTTTCTCTGATAGTGTAATATATAACACTGCTTTATGGGTGAAATATACTGGGCGGCGTTGTGTTTGCAAAATATGTTTCTAGGTATCATATTATTAAATTTTCACTAGAATATACCAACATTGCACTAATATCTACTCAATACATTATGTTTTATATGCCATTGTTAGAAAAAAACGCAACTTATTTTTTAAAAGGTACCATGTCCAATAATATTGTTAATTTCTAAAAAATTTATTATAAAAGCGTGTCTATCTCAGTTATGTTTCATATTAATCCAAACAGACATACAACTATACTCTCAAGTTATCCATTATTGATAACCTGTTTCACTCCCAGATCCCCTATAATAAGTTTTTTGTTGTTTTCCAGAAATCTACTCACGTGGACTTGGTCCCGTTTGATAATTCCTGATTCAATTGTTTTCAAGACACGGATAAAAGAACAACTTTCGGGAACTGGAATCTCTTCCCGTCTTCAGGCAGAGACACAGGATCCCAGGACACGAGTACGACTGTTTTGTTTGACCAGAATATATATTTACGGAATTTTATGTTGTATATGTATCCTGTTAACTAAAGCATACTCGGATTATTCATGTTTCCCTATTCTCTCTAGTTGTCTTCGACAGACATCTGCGTCGCAAAGGAGTGTGTCCAAAAACTCCCCCCTCCCCCATCAACCAAGACGATTCGGGTTCAATTCCCGCCGGGGTCGGTTCCTGGATTTTGTTATGCGCGAATTGTGTCGGATGATGCCGCTGGTCGGCGGGATTTCTCGGGGACCTCCCGTTTCCCCCGCTCCCTCATTCCGGCGCTGCTCCACACTCACATCATGTCACCCCTCACCAGCGCTAAAGACCTCGATGTTAAGCGCTGACCAAAATATCTTCATTCAACCATTTTTAAATGGTTTTAAATACTGCCATGTATCGACGCTATAGTTCATTCACCGAGAAGTGAGAGTAGTTTGTAAACAAGAGTGCGTGATACTAGTATAATCAGTAAGGGGTGTACAAGCTACTAACCAGCGCGCGCTGCTGCAGTGTGACGAGAGTTAGATTGGTGACCGGTCAAGCGAGTGTTCGTATTGTTTTCTGATAATGTTTTAATCAGACAGAAACGTCAGCTGTAAATGTGTTTAACTGTTACAGTCGAACGTGAGTGAACACATGTATGCCCAATTAGGACTGTTATGTACTGTTTATTCACTTATCGGTCGTAGATCGTGATACATACACTACATGTTCGGTATAGTAATTATATGCACAACACGTGCAAAATGAATTATATCAATTTGGGCCAGAATTTAAGGTTTCGTTGCTGCGAAAAGTTGTTGACCGTTAAAGTACTTCTTGAAGAAGCAATACACGCTGTGACTTCAGATAAGTGAAATAAATGTGTATCATGTCATTGAAAAGGTTGAACGTAAATTGTGGGCACAGGATAACAATATGGAGGAGAAGGAGGAGGCTTTTATAACTAACCTCAATATTTAATTCCCTGTATACCTTTACTGTTAAATAATCGTTGTGTTACTTTATTCTCTTTTGTTTGTCGTTTCACGTGTTATTGTTAACGCATGAGTGGTTACAAAATGTGTGCCAATATTAGTGTCGATTATTTTACATTTCTTCCATAGCACATTGGTATGACATTTTCGTCTATCTGAGAAATAGAGTTTAATGCCCGGATTTCTGCGTTGTGTATCGTGCTGGGCGATGTCGCTGTACAAAGAGATTTCTCGGAGTTCTTCATACCTACCTCATTCACACTCATATGTTCCCACGACTTCATGTGTTCAAACTCACCTAAATACCACCAGTTCCTGCATGATATTCTACGCTCAATACCTGTCTGCCACCACACGTGGCGAGCATTCCAGACACCCCTTATTACAAGCTGCATCACGTGAACACTGCGTGTTTTCATTGACAGACCTCACCTTCGATCTCGTGCATGTGCTTCGCGCGCTCTCACTTAAACGCGAGTAGACAGTAGGGAAGTGTGGCGGAAATGCACGGGTGTGGAAGCTCAGTAAGTCAACCAGATGTTCGTCTGGGGGGAAGGGACTGAGACAGGAGGTGCAGTAATGGAACCATAATATCGAGGTCTGATATAAAGACAGTCTGGCCGAGGAGAGAGGAGGGGATACATCTGCAGGACTAACCTCCCCTCGCCGAGATGTAATGGCTTTTGTGTCTCACCCCGACCATTGTCCAGCTCCTCTCTAATCCCGAACCAATATCTAATGGAGCGGAAGTGTCGCTGGTTGAAGACAAATGACGTCACATCTGGTGTTGCTCTTCTCTCTGGAAGTGCGATAGCAACGAACAATCACGAGGCGAGTGCAAGCTGATAACTCAGCTACACAGAATGAGTCATTAATAAATAAGCTGTTCATTAAATACAGGTACAAACGCTGTGAGGTGATTCTCTATCCACAATAGAATAGAAAACATTGTATGCAGGTGGCAGAAGTCCTCGGAGGTGGATATTGAAAATGTGTTAACGCAATATACAATGACTTACAAATGGCACATCTTGTAGGACAGTGTTTCATGACTGCCTATCTCCCCCCCCCCCCCAGGTGTCCACACATCCGCTTCCAACTGAGCACGTGACTTCTGTGGAAACGGTTGGGATTATAACTTACTCTGTAGGCGATCCGTTTATATCCATTACTGCACGCTGATTACTTACATGTCACGTCAGATCACTTTAACGAAGGATCACAATAGCAGGACCAACCCCAATTTAATGTATGAAGGAATCTAGTTTCTGTAACATAATTTTCTATAGTTACTTCTCTTTACAACATTTATCTGTATACGAACTTATGTTCCGTAATTATATTTTCTGGGTTTTTATAATTCTTTTACATCTTTAAAATCTCAACTTTTGAGGTCATCTACCACTCTTATGAATCACATCAGACCTAAAATTGCATTGTTTCCTTAATTATTTGTCCTCATGACAGAATTCCCGCCTGTAGCATATATTAACGACTCAGCCTACACTTTATTTGCTATTCATGTTTAATTAAGAAAACACTCTTTAAGGCCTGTTTTTCTCTACTTTCTGCCAATTTTTTTCCTTGTCGTGTCAGTATAGTATAGTACTGTAATATTATACTTTTGTCTATGTAATATCTAACTTCAAATATTTTTAAATTAGTTCGTCATTAATATTGCTTTGTGTTAAGCTTAATAATACATTGTTAATATACGAAAGATGCTTCTTTTGATTTAGTAACATGACCGGCTGTTGAGTAATTTATTCTACAACATGAAATACAAATGAAATAAGGCGAATGGGAGTTCTGCTGTTACGTTCTATCCACCTTACGTTTCGTATCTGAAAATCCTTGCGCTGACTTGACAGTTTACTAAACTACGTGTGATAGGGCTATCGGGAAGACCGTATTTCTATAGGCCACGCCATTATAACAGAAAGTAATAAACATATCACCGTCTTCAAACCACATCCGTAGCCACGACAACATTTGATTGTTTGCTATAATTTCGTGACAAGCCGGTCTTTAAAAGTACTCACATTACCGTGAACAGCCTATACCAATATTTGTCGTGAAGATTGTCGGTATACCTACAACAATGTTAATGGATTTATAACAAATCACGTTCAAATCCACGTAAATTTTGAACTCTACAATTGCAATATTTTAATCTGAGCGTATGGAAGATACTTCTAGTCGTGTGTCATGTAATGTGGACGTTCGCCTAACATGCAACCCAGATCTGTGGATTTACTTGGCCAAAAAATCTCATCGAATTTTGATGAGTGGTTCAAATTTTGTTGACGGTTGAGTATTCCAGTCCGCTCGACATCGTAGCTTTGCACACCCCTTAAGAGCGCGTGGTACATAAGTCAACGCTAAAAGCATTCATCTATAACCGTAGGTTTCTTGAAGCCAATTTGCGAAAATCAAACAATAGAAATCCTAGGCAATATTTTAGCCAACGTTTTAAACAAAATAGTTTCCAGTGTTACGAACTTCTGAGGCACAATCTCTGACGTCGGAACCTCGTGCATTTAACTGCGGCGCAAGAGATCACGCGTAACGAATTAGTAATTTTGGATAAATATTTACTCATAAAGTTGGCAAATACTATTATCTAGGATTGTCATTGAGTATTTTATCTATATTGGCTTCGAAAAAAAGCGTAGAGATAAGTTGATGTTTTCAGCGTTTATTTATCTACCATGCACTCTTAGCAACAAAAAACTACATCGTAGAAAGTTACTCTCGTCCTTTACACGTCAACACATCCACCTTATGATTTCCTTTTAGCTTGTTAAAATTGAAACGATTTCCAAGTAGTATCGTCCCCTTTTTTACTGATATAGAGCAAGTTTTCAAGGCGTTGCGTGAAGACAATAAAATAATTTCACACTGGTTTATTTGTAGTAATATATGTAAAAGTGCTCTCGCGTTGCGCACATCGCTCTTAGCATTCCATCACTTCTCCAACGTAGGAACTTAATTTCACGTCTTCTCTAAAGGCGATATTACACGGTACCAGATTCCTTACTAGTCTACGAAGGTCTGGCCAGGTGCTATATCAGCCGGTTTGTTAGCCATTAACTGCAATTGTAGGCTAGCTTGATGGTTTGACATACCAGGCTTGGTCATTTGATCACAGGTTCAGTACCGGCTCTCGTAACTGACCAATCATGTTAGTGCAAAACTCCACGGGACAACTGCCTGACACAGGGCTAGGAAGTCATAAGTGCATCGTCATCAATGCGCCAAATTGCGTACATTATGTTGAAAATCGTTCGAATGACTTTAGAATAAGACAGATTTAAATTCCATTGACGTGTGTATGTTATAAATACTGTTTGAAGTCATTATGAGTGACAAATACGTCACCAATTAAACATATATAATCAAAACAAATGCAACTTTACTCAGTAACATAAATGCAATTATGACGTTTCAGTGATTAGTATATTCCTGTAGATGTAGTGTGTAGGGCTTCGGACATTGAAGGCAATGGTTTTGAGGATATACTCTGAGGTTAAATTTTTGTAGCCTTGGAAGGCACACTGTATTGTTGTATTGAAGACATAAATGCAGTGTGTGTAGAATAACAAATTAGTAATCACTTAAAATTCTAAATTTATTTCTTAATTTTTTCTTATTCCCACGTTATAATTTTAGTAGCTTGAAAGTAAAGAACTTACATACAATACGAATGGATAGAAATGCTGGCTTTCGCTTGTACGTAGGGCTGTCGCTCTATTTGACTCAGCCAGTAAGAACGCCGCTAGTGTAATATGTAATGACAGCTACGTTGTGTCAGAAGTATATCATCCAGTCGTACATGTCACAAGAAACTACAGTATTTTCAAGAGAATCTTGGCACAATACATTTTCGCGATATACTCATCTCTATGAAAGGAAAATTTACTACTAAACAAATAATGACGCAACTTTCAAACGTGCGAGGTATCTACAAAGGCTACTAGTGTACAGCTCTCGACAGTTATTGACATAAAATTATAAGAATATTTGAGATCGGCTTGTCAGACTTCTTGTGTCGTACAGAGGTCCTTGAAAACCACTCGTCAAACACCAAGCCCGGTAGAAAGTGTCGTGTGATATCCCCTTTAAGAGCTGGTGTCGCTAACCACGATTAATTCCTTTTTATTTCTTCCTCATTCAAGATTTGACTATATTTTTTATTGTTTCAATAGGGACTTTTCTGATTGCCTTACCTTTCACTACGCACGTTGTATAGGCTACGAAATCAAAGCGTAATTACGTGATAATTAACTAAACATAAAATTTAACCTAAATCCAATGTTTCATCATACAGTAAAGACTAAATAACACATAGTAACAATCTAGTCCAATAATATGCACCAAAACGTTAGATATAACATTTGTACATTGACATATTAATTCGCCACACTCGATTTTTTATCCGAAAATGAGTCATTTGAATGTAATATATGGCAGATCCTCTTAAATCGGACCTTACAGTTAAAACTGATGGTGTCAGTGCTGAGTATGTCATAGAGGTGAGCTACCTGTGAAAAGACTGCGCTCTAGGTCAGTGACTTGCATCTAGACACCAAGGTAAGGTGGAATGCGTGTGCTGTGTTGCCCATAGCACTTCCGTGTTTCTCGGCCTCGTTACCACAGCGTACTGCCAGCCAAGTGGTCAACATAAGGGCTTGTTACTTAATTTTATTCAGACTGGTGCCAATAACTAAAATATTTTTTTACCAAAAGCTTTCAAACAATTAGAGACAATGTGCAGTCACATGATGCACAATACTGTGGATGCGTTTTTAAATTTAATGTACTATTCCTCACCAAATAATTATTGTGCTTCATTTTAGCTTATTTTCACGACAAAAATGGGTACTTTGGGTGACGAAATCTAAAAAAAACCGTTCAGTACATTGCTACAAAAAAGTTCAGCTACAAATGATGACATATTAATGTCAAAACTTTAGAGCAAAATTTTGATATGAGTATTAGGTAGCAATAAAAAAATATTTTCGAAATCACTGAAAAACTAAGGAAGAAGCATTTAAGGGGGTGGTTTGCTAGATACATTGAATTTATGCTTGTCTCCTTGTAACTAATATTTATGTTTGAATTTGGCATTCTGTCAGTCATTAGATGCATCAGCGCTTTTAATAAATGTTTGCAAGTTAAGGCATACTTCCTGTAGGCCACAATTTCCGATGTGAGACTAAAGTCAATAAATAATAAGTAAATTACTAACTACGATCTCACAGTTGACATCAGTATCGCTAGTAAACAAATTTGGCATTAAATAATTGTTAATGCATTCTATGATGCCCTAACCGGCTATATTTTAAATAATTTATATAAAAGTAATGTTATGAACAATTTTAACTGAATCCAATATTTCAAGGAAACTCCCTGGTCGACAGACAGAATAAAGTGAGTGTTGAGAAGTGTCGAGCTGTTGAAGTACGAACATGAGGTGATGTGTTCAAGTAGGAGCTCTTGTCGCCCGGGAACACAAGTGTGGCATACACGGAGCTAGAAGCCCAGGCAGTACGAGTTGATAGTAGTGTGCCTGAGAGATTGTAGGAGGAGAAGGACTGGTGTGGAAGGCGCTAATGCGCGGTGCTGGGCCGAGATATGGCTCCATTAGCTAGCGGTGTCCGTCTCCAACAAACACCGCACCTGACCAGGACAAACACACAGCTTCTCTCTCCGCTGCTACAACCACAGCTCCCCTCCTCCTCACCCACACAACCACCAAAACTTCATGTCTGGCTACGTATAGTTATTATTAATAATTCACAGTGAAACAAAAGTCCACAAACCATGTAACAAAATACTGAAAAAACTCTCAGTGAACTATTTCAGTATTTTAAAAATGGCTAAATTTTCATCTTCTTTCCTGAAATTTTGCCATATTTAAAAAATTAAAAACATTACGTTGTGAGTCTCTAAATTATTTACTACGTGGCTCATGGGGTGTTATTTAACACTGAATTATTTAATCTAAGTAAGCCAATTGGTTTTCACTACTTGCATGGCAGCGTAATATCCAAATTTCGGCTTCGATGTCCCGGCACGGAAAAACTGTGAGAATTAAAATTATTTTGTAAGAGGAAACTGTACTCTTAAGTATCGTCTACAAAACTAATACGATAAATAAAAATATAAAATTATGATTTTTTCCCACTTGCCTCGCCTTAAGGTAGCCGACCGCCCAGGCTGCCGGGTGGTGCGCAGAGCAGATATTGGGACCTTTTGCATTATAATATACTCTAGTTTTATATATCCAAAATTATATAGATTTGTCAAATTTGTTCATTTCCGAGAATTACCTTGATTGCATAAATAGCTAGAACCACTGTGGATTGTGCTTTAAAAGAAAAAAATTAGTTAACTTAGTGTAGGTACTGAGCAAATTTTTTTCGACATCTGCTGTCGTTTAGGATTTTAAAAATAATTACTGTAAAAGCACTCAAAATAATGGATCATTGCCTTAAAAAATCTATAGCACACACACATATGTGTATATATATATATATATATATATATATATATATATATATATATATATATATATATATATATATATATGTGTGTGTGTGTGTGTGTGTGTGTTTAGGTGTGTGTGTGTCTAGGTGTGTATGTGTGTGCCTAGGTGTGTGTGTGTCTAGGTGTGTGTGTGTATGTGTGTGTTTAAGTGTGTGTGTGTGTGTGTGTGTGTGTGTGGGTCTCCTTGTGTATAACTTCTGTTTTGTTCCATGCTTATCAGGCTTTAGGTTCAAATAGATAGATTCGTTCGTTTGTGGATCCTTTGTGTAAAGTAACTGAAATACTACATGTTTCTGACACCCCTGAACGGTATAATATACTTAGACAGCAATAATGATTGGTCTTGTTTAAACACTTTCATATTTATTATTATTTAGTATTTCAAGCTTATACTTGAAGTAACATTTCAGATACGCTATAAAAGCTTTCTAAAGTTGGTCAGCGTAAGCTGTTTCTTCAAACATATTATGGTACAGATAAGTAAGTTTTGTTCTAACAACAAAACTATTGACAACAAAGGAAGAAATATTTCAAAACATACGTATAAAAGTTTAGGAACATAACATGTTTTCACTTACATGGAGTACGAAGACACACAACAGTGAATTGTTTTAGATGAGAGTGTTCCACGCCTATTCTTCGAAATATATTTACATTTTAATTAGTACAATTGTTATGTAGTGTATATAAAGTTGACTTATTTTTGTGTAAATTTACACAAACTGAGTTGTTTTAAAGAAACAATTGAACTGACAGTTAACTTCTTTGGTTATAGATAATCGTTTACACAAACACTTGAGCAGCTTAGCACTGTAGGTCCGAGTAACTAACACAGAAAGAAATATTTAATACAGGTAACCATAACATGTCTATACAATTTGCACTTGAACCAACAAGGTCTCTTAAGTAAAAAAAATTTGGTTAAATTAGTAATATTGATCGAAAAAAAAATTTTTTTTTTTTGCAGTCGACAATATCTGCCAGAGGCAGTAACACATTTGGTTCATTTAAATCTTATATATTTGCATGGCCCTAAATATACTGCTATAAATACAACAATAAACGCGGTTGCCGGTATCAAACATGTTCTAAGCGAAAATACTACTGGCATACTTTGATGTGGAATTTCAACTTTATCTTATTCATGTATAATGTGCATAAAATGAACGTTAGGATGGTTTACTGACATTTTCAGGTATTTGGGAGGTCGATGATGAAATATCAGGTCAAATTTACCCAGTAAGTTACAAGGCTGCCATTAAAAGCTTCACTTAAAACGGAAATTAACTATAATTTTCATATTTTAACTGAGTATACGTATATAGTTTGATTTGAAACGATCAAAGTATTCGTCAAGTATCACATAATGTGTTAATTTATCCGTTTGTTATCTTTCAAAACTGCGGATATTACGGAATTAAATCAATCAACTACTAAAATAAAGCTTATTCTTAAACAGACGAACAAGTCCATAAATTAAGATTAAATTACTAAATTATAACTGGGAATGTAATATAACGTGTTCATTAACTCATAATGCTCTCTTCTAAAATGTCATATATGTAAAATAATTCTTCAGAAATCAAAACTTGAATTTTAACAGGTAAAGTATTACATTTGGTTGAAGAAAGTTTAAGAGGTCTCAAAACACTCAATACTACATTATGTCGTGCTGCCTTTCAAAATGGCCGACCTACAACAATAAATTCTGCTAAAATTAAAATTGTCCAACAACAATATATCCTATTAAAATCAAAGTTTGGTTGATGATCGGTCAAAATACGGAATACGAACTTCTCGAAATATAACTGAACGAACATTACTAATGTCGTACCACCTTACTAAATGGCTGGCCTAATGCAATTCAAGTTAGCTTCCTGGCAGTGTCGGCTCATGTTTTCACACGTGAGAACCTGATGTCGTTGATTGGCTGGTTTCCTCGGGGATCTCCCGTTTCCCCCGACCATACATTCTGGAACCGCTCTATAATCTCATGTCATCCTCCCCACCCCCATTAGCACTATAAACTTCGCATTTATGTGCTGACATATTCACTAAGTTACTGGAAAAATTTGATTATGAAGAAGCAAAAAACCAAATTATATTTTAATCCGGAAGTATTGTTCTCGACATATGAAAACGCTAAATATTTTTAAATCGCTGCATGAGAAAATATGATCAATATGTTATGAAAACGCATACAGGTAACCTTCTTAAATTGATACTGCAAATGTTGGTACCAAGATGGATTAAAATATACCTTCGGTTTGGGGGACATAATAATGCATAGTACATGTTAATTACAGACGCATCATCTCATAAGCCTAACTTTCCAATTATAAACGTAAATTAAGGGTCTCAGAAAGCTGTACCTAGGTAATGCACATCAGTTAGGTACTTAGACAGAATATAGTGAAAGTGTCGCGAAGACGATACCTGTCGTCTGTAAGCAATAGTTATAATTATTTCAGTCAAGGGCGCCCATAAGGGGAGGGGGTCAGGGTGGGGCCTGAACACCCCTAACAGATGTTCCACAATGTTTTTAGTTTTGTTTTTAAATAAAATGTATAGCAAACTATTTGCAGTTTGATAAGTTTCGTAATCAACGTGGTTTCATGTGCTGAAATGTGCCAGTGGCTACACATTTATACACAGTCCCTGTTGACATAAACATGTATGATCATGCCCCCCCTTCCCTCCCTTACAATATATAATATGGGCGCCCTTGATTTCAGTTTAAATGGTTATGTATTTCTTACGACTTACTTGGTTTTTGAAACTATTATCGTATTTGGGTTATCTTTGCAATATGACGAATTATAACATAAAGTGATGGTGAATGTATTGAAGAATTAAGTAAGCTAAATGGCATACATAATTATTTGGCGATATTTTAAACTTATGCGCAACTGCTCTGATTTCAGTGGTTTGGCAGCTCAATAAATGGGAGACATATGAACTTAATTAAAATTTTCCGAATCGCCGAATTCCACACCGCTAATTTTCCCGTATTTTACGCAGTATTGTTGTGCAATTACGATAAGCTACCAGCACAAAATAATTTATATCAATAAAAACTTGCTCCGCTGCCCCATCTGTGTCAGCAATCAGGGAAAACACGTGATACATCTGTTAGCTGTCACCGTCGATACAATCTATATGTAACATTATCGAGCATGCCGTTAAATAATTCTGGCTTCGTGTTTATCAGTCATGCCATAAAATTCTGTCATAATTTCGTTGAATAGCGAGTATTGTATGAAAAGATGTTAGTGGGGGACATACATACATACATACATACATACATACATACATACATACATACATACATACATACATACATACATACATACATGCATACATACGTGCATACATACATACATACATACATACATACATACATGCATACATACGTGCATACATACATGCATACACGCATACATACATGCATTCATACATACATACACACACATACGTACATATACACATATATACGTACATACACACATACATACGTTCATACACACATACATACGTACATAAATACACATACATACCCACGCATGCATACATACATACGTAATTACACACGTACATACATACCCACGCATACATACATACATACATGAAAACATGCATGCATCCATACTTGATATATACATACACATGCATACATGCGTACATACATATGTACATACATACGTACATACATGCATACAAACATACACATACATAAATACGTACATATATGCTTACATACATACAAGACTAAAGAAAACGACCATAAGAAATAGTTTTACGAAGTTTGTGATCACCGTTGCTAGTGTACATAAGTTTCTGGTGAACTATTTATGACGTAGCTATTTTGTAACTTAGAGCACAAGATATTACACTAAAGAAATTTGTCATAATGTCAATATATTTGCTCAGAAAGAAACTATAGAGACAGTTTTATTCTAATTCTTGTTTTGTTTATTTTATGCTAATATTCCAATTTCTGAAAAATTCAGTAATGCATGTGTCACGCCTTCTAAATTTCTGTCCATAAAAGTGTAATTTTAACATGAAACGTATGAGCAGGGTTTGCTTTGTGAAATTGAAGAACAATATTGTATAAGATAAAAGGCAAGTTGCCTGCGGTTGAGGTAGATGATTAAATAACGGTTATAGAATATAGAAGAGAAGGAGCTGTCCGCAAGCGATATCCGACATATCAAATAACTGGAGGAATGTGTTAGAACAAACACTAGGTCCTCAAGGCCTACCAAAGAAGTCGTTCAATAGCGAACCCGGGTCGAGGAACGAGACGCGGCCGAGGGTGAAATTTGAAAATTGAGAACTTTACTACGACCACGACCCCTTGGCTGCACCTCCCTCCTTTTTCAAGCCTGTAAATAACCTAGAAATTAAAATAAAAAAAAGTGATGGTAGTAGACCGAAGGGGACGGGGATGTTTAAATTCTGAAAGAATCTTATTTTCCTAGGCAGCCACGTGGAGCCGCCATATTCTCTCTTATCACAGGTGCCCTGAGAAAATAAGAAAATAGGAGGGTGATGATATTTTCTTAGCTTCATCTTTCAACTCCTCCTTGGAGCATAAAGGATCTAAGGCTGATAGTAACACGTGCATACTTAGACGAATTATATAAGATGGTCACCTACCAAGATATTGATGCAGTTGGGTATAAATACGCCTTCATTTATTTTTTTAATTTACTAGTCGCTTTTATGTGCTCACGAATAGCACAATACCTCGGTATATGCTCGCGGGGAGAAGGGAGTAGGAATCGGCCAGGGCCTGACCTACCATTCGCCTGGAGTGACTTCGGAAAAGACTACGAAACTAAAATCAGAAATGGCGGAGCCGGGGATCGAATCCGGGTCCTCCCGAATGCTCAACTTTGATCGGTACTAGAAATATTCTCGAAATGCATACATACAAAAAAAATTAAATTCAGGGACAAAGTATAAAGTAGTTTTAAATTATCACGCACATTGTTAAAAAATTTTTCTGAAGCCTCTAACATGGTAAAAACGCCCTCTTCTCACAGCTATGTCTCAGAAATATACTAAAATAATCACGGCTTCTACTGTGTTCTTACGTACAGACTTTCAACCAATAGAAATATAGGTTCACTTATTTAAAATTGCGTAGTTGCAGAACTGTGAAGTGGCACTAGAAGCACGTGCCAGTGTGGCCCTTACCGCTCCTACACTTCTGTGCCTCCAACGCAAAATACAACTCACTGGCGGTAACTTTCTTGGCTGAAATATGTGATTACACTAAAAGTCTTATTAAACTACGAAATCGTGTGTAGCTAACTGTGAAACTTTGTATTTGGATTACTCACTGATCACAAGTAGAATTTTATCAAAATTACACTTGCACAAATTTGTTATTGACACTCTTTTCCGATGTGTATATGTATGTATATATATATATATATATATATATATATATATATATATATATGTGTGTGTGTGTGTGTGTGTGTGTGTACATATATATTTTCGATAAATACAAAAGTCACCGGCGTGTGAATCAACTTGAGTATTGAGCAAGCAGTATCCTCTCTCCATTTTATTTAAGTTACTTATTTACTTTTAGTTTTTCTCTTAGCAAATATTAAATTAATAACATATTTATGTTTTATTCTTAGAGAAAAAATATATATAACAATAATAATTTGGCACGCATATTTACTTGCGATGAACAGCGGGAGGAGGTATGTGCAGAGGTATGTGCATTTCCTTAGACGCCGCCATATTATTTTGAAAGAGGTTTGTAACCAAGCATTTTTATATAATTTTTTTACAAACATATATTTTATGTTACAGTAGATATTTTCACTCACGACATATCGCAGTTTATATCATATTTAATTGATTTACCTTTACGAGCTTGTTTTGTCATATTATACAAATACATGTACTATTGAGTGTACCAAACCTATTTCTGTGCGAGAATTTAGTTCAGTAGAGATTGCTAACCGTATATATTTGCTAACCGTAGTAGACAACAATACACGAACGTTGTACACATTATATGCGAGCGAGATTCAAAGCCCGTTTGTTTGTTTCCGAACACCTTGTATTGTATGTTCATTGTTTACCACCTTATAAATCCCATTTAGTGTCACGTGGAGCATTATACTGATATTCATCACATGAACTATCGAGACAATGTCACAGCTTCAAATTCCTTTTCAGAATATTTGGTAATACGTTTACCAAAATTTTTGCAAACGCTAACAGTAAGAAAATTGGTTAATATAATTTAATTTATAGGAAAGATCATTTTGCAGTATAGACAAAAAATAATTTGTGCTATTATATACGTATGCTGTCTATAACACATAAGAGGCAATCATAACAGTGCATATCAAATTATGAAACAAAAGTAAAACGTATAAGATATATTTACTGTGTTATGCTTAATGTATGTAGTTCGCGGTAAGGTAAGCACTTTTGTAAGACCAGCTTGTTAAAAATAATAATTTTAAAAAATAATACTTATTGCACCCTCAGACACTAGCTCTGCAGTGCGGTACAAACAATACAGTTTTATACTACTACCTGGATTGCTTTATTTGTAACAAAAACTAGCAGGAAACTATAAATTATTTTATCAGAAAAAAATTACTACGGTTGCAATAGTGCTCACATTATCCTGAAGCACCTACAATGAATCAGGCGTAGATAGTTACATTTGAGAAGTAAAGTCGTGAGGCACAACCAAGACAACTTCTGCTGCAATCGATAATAAAGAGACAGAAAAGTCGCAATCTGCAATGATATTACCTATCGGTGGCAGGCTCTCTCTTCATGAACAGTACTCTACGTCAACATAGCTGTGCAGCAGTCGGACATTTGTTGTGGTGGCAGTACTGTTGTCTCAACTTTTCGTTATTTTGTGTAAGCTTCACACATTCCCATCAAGAGGTGCTTATGTACAATAAAATAATAATATACCTAGAAGAAAATGGGCCGCCCAAAGGAAGGAATGCATACAGTATCGTCAGTTCCTATTTACACTCGTAGATGTGAAGTTATCCCGAAGCGCAGTAGGTATAGGCCGCACCCAGCTTACTTCTATATCTCCTCTATTCCTTCTTCATCTTGCCCCCTATTTTCTCTTCTCCGCACTGGCATTTATCTACCTCGGCCACGTGACTGGCGTCTTAACAGAAAGAAAACCGCAAAAGATTACAGAAAATTGTCCAATAAGAAAGTTCTTTCCTTTCCCTTCCCCCCTCCCCTTTCTCGTGTCGTACAGACACGGCCAAGTGAAAGTGTTAGCAATGCGTGAACGCACTCACAGTCCCCTGCATCAGGCGAGATAATATCGAGCTCGGCGACCTGGCTCTCTTTCATTGTAGTGTCCGGCGTGCATAGAGGAAGCTGTGTGGTAAGTCAAACATATGTACGTTTAGTGAATTAAGTATGTGTTAGATACAGCAATATTATTGCTCGTTGAACAATGTTTGCAATGCGCCAAAAACTGGCATTGTTGTTCAAATAAAATCCACGTTCAACTGTACTAAACCCTTTTCTTCAGAGAACAAAATAACTGGCAACCAAAGATTTCGTTGGTTTGAACTTTTGTATGCTTGTTTGGCCACATGCAAACACACGTGGTCGACTGTAACATACGTCTTTCTGTGTGAGGGTTTAGTATAGGTATAGACTGTTAGCAATGAAATGACGCCTTTCGGTCAAAGAATACAACGTTTAGTACGGTAGATGAAATACATTCTCTCTGTGTATAAGTTACGCTACTATTAAATACTGACCATTGACATATATAAACGAATTGGCCAAAAATTATGTGTTTAAATGTGCTTACTTTTTTAAAATTAATTTCCTACAGGCTCGTTAACCGCATTTTCTAGTATTCTTAAACTGCAGCTGTATTAACATACCAGCAAAATTTAAAAAAATAAAAAAAAACTATTGTAAGTTGGTGAGGAGTTGCAGATTACAGACGATGCTGCAGCATCAGATCAAGGTGACAACGTTATTATAATATCATAGAAGTCACTTGATACTAAATTTCGAATCTATCATACCAGTAGAAGTCGATCACATCCCTTCAAAAAACTAGAAAAAATGCTGATAACCTTTAAACGGCTAAACAAATTTTCTTGAATTATAGCTAAGAACATTGTCGATCAAGTCACCTTTCAAACAAAAAAAAACTAATCTAAAATAGGTTTATCCGTCTAGGAGCTACGATGCCACAGACAGATACACAGACTCATAGATACACTAGTTAAATTTATAACACCCATCTTTTTGCGTTGGGGGTTAAAAAATTAAGCTATCGGTGTATGCTTGTTACTAAGTCAAACAAAATCCTTGTCTGTAGGTGGGATAAGCGTGATGAAGACAGGCATAGTTGAAAATATAATGAGCGTTGTCAGAACTCGAGCAGCGACAGATCTGTCGGCCACATTATAATCATGCGCTTACTTAATCGTTCTACAGAGTGTAAAAGATCACTTATACCAAAACTATCTTTGCACTGTCCCGAAGGATAAGTATGTTAATGAGAAAGCCAGAAACGCTTGTTATATCTATTATCTATATTTTATACTACGTGTGTTTCCGACGTAAGGTAGGTATACATGATGTATGATGCAATTTTGTAAAGAAATAATTTATATTATAATTACATAGAGAATAACGATGGGCAAATTCAACCATATATAAGTTTGTTTATGGCGAAACAAATATGTATTTTTTCCAACAAGATTTTTGTTCAAATAACAATACATATAATACCTAAAATATTGCTTTTTTTTTTTATCTAACAGAAATTATATTTGACATTACTAAACCCTCTTGTTGAGAGCAATTAATCTGCCAGGCAACCAAATATTTGGTTGATTCAAGATTTACTCACTTGTATGGCCATATTCAAACTTATGTATGGTTGAGTTAATGAAATATTTTCTCTGTGAACAATGTTTTATGCTTTAAGAGAATGAGCTTGAATTCTATTATTACACATTTCATTGAAATGTTGATAATGCATTAAGAAACACAGACATAAATGTCGTAGAGTCACGAGCAGCACAAGCTTGTAGTAATACCTTGTTACAGTCGCCATGCTGCGTTATTTTATTTTTCACTTTAATGAAATCCTGAGAAGATTCTCTATACATAAGAGAGAACCCCGACTGACTGACTGACTGACATATAAAACTGCAGCCTATCCGCTGGACCTAGAACCATGAAATTTTTGTGTGGTTTCCCGTCAGGTCGTAGGGGAACACTACGAAGGGATTTTTCGAAATTCGACTTTCAAGGGCGTGAAAAAGGATGAAATGTATTTTCAAAGAGACGTCGATAGAGCTCGAACCCGACGGCCTATCATCGTGGCTTGTACTTTAATAGGATACACACAAAAATGCATATTAGCCAATTTAAGGATTTTTCGAAATTCAACATTTAATGGGGTGAAAAGACCTTAAATGTGGTTCCGATTAACTAATGATATCTATCGAATCTTTGGGATAGAGAGTTAATATTCACTTCAAAATATTGCTTACGTAAATACCCAAAAAGCAGTTTTAGGATTTTTTGAAATTCGTCTCCCAAGCAGTAAAATGGGATGAGTTTTTTTAATAATCGTCTATATCACTGGGACGCAATTGACTATCATCGTGATTTTACTTAAAATGGTTACGTATACAAATGTCTACGACAGGACTCAAAGACATTTCAAAATTATTTAATTAAGGGGTTAAAATACGTGAACTGTGTTTTCGATTATTCCTCCATATCCATCGAACCAATCGAGAAATCGAAGTGCTCTTTGATGATTATGTAAATATAAAAAATACCATTTAAATATATTTTCCGAATTCGGCCCCAAAAAGGTAAAATAATGAGTAAAATGTGTTTTCGATGCACTATCTACATATATCGATCCCATTGATTTTATATAGCGATGTGATTTTTGTTAAGATGAAAGCTTACTTAAATTCCTGAAAAGTAATTTCACAAATTTTCGAAATTACCCACCTAATAGAGGTGAAAAGGGGTGAAAAGTGGTGAAATGTGTTTTAAATTAATCGTCGACATATCTTGAGCTCAGCGGGATATTGTCGTGTTAATAACCGTAACTTCAAAAGCAGCAAGACAAAACCAAGTTAAACATATGTAAGATAAAAAATAAACAGTATGGGATTGATTTTCAATAACTTTGCACCGTTGTGTTGCTATGTCGTATGAGTATTGTTAATTTTGAATTAGAATCGGAGTAATTTCATTAAAAATTAATTACTGTAATTAATAATTATGTGTTGTTATCTCGTGTAATGCTATATAATGCTATATACAGGATGTAAGGAAATTAACAGCCCAAACTCCGGGAGGTGATTCCTCATGAAAAATGAAGTCGATATTATATAGGACACTTTTTAAAAAAAAGTGAATGTTAAGGGCGGAATAAGCCCTTGAAAATCGAGTTTGAAAATCGTATTTTGTCAGAAAATCAAAAACGGTTAGGAGTTAAATTACGATACTTTGAGTGGTGTTACGTATTATTGATATTTTAAACGTGTAAAAGTTTCTGCTTTCTAATCATTCCCTTTTATGAAAATAATAGGGGTTGCTTCCTTTATATCTCATAAAATTACGTTGGCGTTACGGTTTGTGAACATTACATGTTGTCTTCTTGGGCTGTACACCGTAAGGAACAAAAAGTTCCTCTTATCGCAAATGCCTAGAATGCACCGTTTACCAGAAAATGAACACAATTGTTCTGTACCTGGTATGTAGGCAAAATGTGCTACATCCGATAAAAAACGGATTCGTACCATGCTCTCTGGAAAATACAACCCGTGATGCAGTTGTTGAAGCCAAGCGCTGAACTAGCGTGCAAGCTTCCCGCCGAACAGTTCTTACTATGGGACATTAAGCGGTGACCGTATGATTTTATTAGTGGAAAGTCTGCAACTAAGTTCAGTGCAGGTGGCAATCTGAGTTACACATACATACAGTTAGTACATTTTGAAGTACGGCAGTCCGAGAAGGCAGTTTTTAGCAATGTTGGAGGGCTTAGAAACAGTGTTTTTAATGAGCGTGGCGTCTTAACAATGAGGTTCCGACCTTGTCTGAATTTTGTTTTGTTTTCGTACGTTGGCACAATGGGCAACCGTGAAATATTTTCGTAGGAAAAAACCTATTTACGAACACACGCAACGCATTTGAAGCGTGGGGTAGGCGGCCGCCTTAAGGAATCAACCTACTGGCTGTGTGTTAGTGTGAGTGAGACATAACTCCAAGGGCGATGTTAACCGGCTCATCTGGTGAAGTATCACCTCTACCGGAAGACAATTAAATGGCGTGCAGTGTACAGTAGATCACTCGCCTGATTGATACTTTCAGTGGTCACCCCATGTTTGTGGGTGAAAGTCTTAAGCAAAGTCCACTGCATGATTCTAGAGTAACTTCACACGAATCCAGTGAGTATTTTTCCAGATATAGTCTGTCTCACGAAAGAATTCCATTTTTTGAGAGTTTTGAAGGCTATCATGTGTACCAATTTCTGCAGGAAATTACTTTTCATTTTGATAAATTGCACAGTTTGAGACCCAGTTAAGTGTATTTGTGCAAAAGTCACTTGTGGCAGAGGTAAATACTGCTTATTTTATGGAAACAACTCAAAAAATAAATGCCAACATAAGTGTCAAAGAGTGGAATTATTTTATGAGACAGACTATATAATAGGTTGAAATAGTTGTTCATGGCTATTTTGAGGGGCTGCGAAATGATTTCCTTAACGTGATGTTTCGAAATATTTTCCGTCATCGTTTGAAGTGTATTTTCTGTTCGTACATTGACACAATGGGCACATGTTGAATAGTGTCATTAAAATAACGTATTTACGAACACACTGAAAGGTATTTTAAGCATGTGGTACTTTAAGGTCAGGGTTGTAAGACAGAGGAGATATATTGGTGGAGTGTGAAGACCAGAGTATACGAGGCCGGGCTCTCCTCGCAGCCACAACTCCTGGTATTCCTCGCCGAGTCTTCCTCCCAGGAGAGAGGCAGGATAAACGTCCTGCTCTGCAGACTATTGTGTGTTTAGCGGCGCAGGGGCTGGGTAATGCCGCCAAATTGGATGGCCCTAGAGGTTATCGACAACTCCGCGTGGCTTTGCCTTCTGATACCGCACTGCCTGTCGATTGACGACCCAACCACGAGCACACTCCTCGGCTACACGCTGTCCCCCATGCGCCCCTCTTTATTGTTTGCGATATAAATTGAATTCTTAAGCTTCAACGAGAGCAGATATCACATATACGAGTAACAATTTTGTTTAAAATGTTTTTTTTGCCGCGGTAGGTAATATTTTTAAGACAATAAATTATACGGTTTTAACTAACAGGTCAATCCGCAAATAATTAATTAGTTAGATAATTAACTACAACAACAGTATTTGCTGTCTAGAAAAATGCAGTCGACATCGCTGGAAATCATTTTAAAAACTGCCAAACGTTATTTTGGATATCTGCTATAATTGAGGCTTAAAAATGTTTTCGTGAAGACATTAGAAACAGAAAAATATGCAGGAACAAAATTTTCAAAAAGACTCACTATGCTGGGTATGAAATATGATGACGTCAATAAATGCACGTATTTGTTTGCCACACATTTGAGATTTGTTCATATTCAAATTTGAAATTTTTTCTATTAACATTAACAAATATAGTCTAGTTTACGGAATACATGTGCATATACCACTAATTCTTGTTGTGGTTGAGTGTTCGGTCGTTCCGCCCCACTGTGCGGCGTCTGGTGTTCATCATAGTGGTAGTACAACTGCAGTGGTACCACACTTGTCATAAGTACATGACAGTCGTCAAACTATGGTTATTGCGTACGATGTTTGCACATGTTTTGATCGCTACCGTCGAAACACCCTTTGGAAACCAAGTAAAGGTTGCTGTCGTTTCTTTGAGAAATTCTGACACCTCCAAAACACATCACAATTCTTGAAATGGTAAGGGCACATCTTAATATCAACACTTTTCTCTGAAATCACAATTGTATCTTTATGTGGGTAACCATTAGACTATTCTTTAGAGTTTGAATTTCTTTTAGGATGCATATAACTTTACGCCTCTTTCCTTAGCCTCATATTTTATGGTCTGATAGGATTTGAGTGACACATCGGCATTTTTCATTAACACTAACGCTTCTTCTGGGGAACAATTTAAAGCAGTTCTACTTTCCTGTTTTTTTTTTCCTGCGCTTCGTGTACTGGATTTGATCTTGTTGGTGTTGTGTGGAGATCTTCTTTAAGGAGGTTTGCCTCTTCAGTTCTACCTTCCCAGCGCAACTTACAATCAGCACTAAATGTGAGCTCAGCTGTTTACATCGATGCTCTAGTTACTATGTCCGCCTTCTCCTCGTACATTCAGAAAACACTCGGAACTCTCTAATTTTTGGGTCACCTGAAACATATTTTCAAATACATTAAACCTACATGAAAAATTGAAATCATGAAGGATCGACAAACAATAAATAATTTCCGTAAACAAATTTAAGGCAATGATTCTTCATTTCTACTTCTTATATGGCAACTATTTTTTAAATCAAATACCTTTAAACTTCACATCATTGGCGGTACTAAAACTAATCCTAAATCAAAGAAAATATAAAAATAAAACTCTCATACAGTTTGTTCATAAGGTTTTACTACGTTGTCTAATTTGTTTCCTTGACAAAAAAATGTATATGGTTTCGGTAAGTTTCTGACTGACGAAAATTCGTAATTACCTTCAACTTTATGTTTAAATATTCAAATGTACCGTACGTAATATACAGTAAAATAATTAAACAATACTGGTAAATATACTGTTTTATATGTGCTCTCGTTTAAACTTAACATATATATTATCAAAGAAATAGTGGAAATAAGTGATACGCCTAAGTCGATATCACGAACGGCAGACCATAAATATACTTTCTTTTGTTTGATAACCGAGCGTGTTGCAGTAGTGGTAAAACACTCACCTCGCATTCGGAAGGACCATCGTGATTTCGGTTTTCCAATGTGTTTTCTGAAATCGCTCCAGGCGAATGCTGGAAATGTTCCTTAACAAAGGCCATGGCCGACACTTCCCCCCCTTTCTCCCGTTTATCACTACCAAGGCCTTGTGCTGCTCGAGGGCACGTAAAAACGTCCACGTAAATAAATGCCCCCTCCCCCTTTTCACCCACTTTAAATGTAGTCTTAGCAGACAAAAGTGACAAAAAATAAGACATATGTTTCAGTTTTCATACGGCATTGTTTTTGAATGATCAATCTCACAGTCACGTTTTTTGTCTTCAGACAGATGCTCCAAAATGGAAAAAAAATCTTTTGTTTTGTCAGCAGTAGCTATAATGATTAAAATATATGTGATAGTAATTTATTAATGAAGTGCTCGTTACAATTCATGTAGTGAATTAATATCAGTGGAGTATGTGTATTGTTTCTTATTTAAAGTGATATAAAATGTCATTAATTATATAATTTGAAGTGTGATTCTATAAAAATTGTAATATAAACTAGAATACTAAATAAAATAATATTTTAAAGCTCAAAATTCTGAGGTAGTTCACCTCCCGAACTTCGTAGCGTGGCTGCGATGTGGCAACTGCGCGTGCCATAAGCTTTGTACTGCAATCTAAGGTTGGGACGCTCTATAGTCGATGTTGAACTATAAGGAAAAAAAACTTGTTTGAATTATACGTACAAAATAAAATTTTATTAAAATTGTTTTCTTAAAGTAAAAAAAAAATATTGACTATATCGGAAATCGATTGGGATGTTGCTAATATGGGAGTACGGTTAAAGCTCTTATCACTGTGAGCATTAAATACGAATTTTAAAATAAAATTTTAAATTTTGAGTTAAATGATTCGATTGATTTTGTGATATTGATTATTAGTATCCACCTTTAACCTGTGACGCACGAAAAAATGCGTAATTTGCCGTTTTGAAAAGACAACGATGTCAATTTGGGGGGGGGGGGGGAATTATATTATAGCCTAATGTGTTTTTCTTTTTTTTATTTTAATTTCGGATTATTTTTTCAAAATTTTTGAGGAATTTGTGTTATTCGGTCACCTTGAGGTCTGGTCAAATTGACCTTGGAGCTGTATGGGCGTGGCGTCACAGCAGGACTCCACAATTCTCCGTCGCCCCGAAAATCCTCCTACGGATTCCTGTACCATTAGCGGCTAAAAATATACGTCTACTACTGAATTATATTATGTAACGATATTTCTTTACGTGGTTTCTTTGAATTTTAAATAAATATTAAACAATATCTCCCGCTGTGTACGGAGACTTTTTAAGCATTTGAAGGATTTCTTGGTCACCTAGAATAGTTGTTTAAATTAAAGAACGCTTCTGGACATATACGAAAATACATATTTGAATCAAACACGCATTCACTAAATTGTAGGATGTGTGAATTTAATCAGGAATCGACTAATTGACAAGTTGATTTATTTAGCTGCTAGTACTAAAACTTATTTATAACATGGCTTCAAAAAGTTGATATGGTTCCCGTTGTCGTAATACTCGAAAGTCTTAAAATGTACAGAAGAGTGTAATTCCGAAGGTGAGTAAAAGCTAGGCTCTAGCTGAATTCAGCGGTAGCTCTGTGTCTGGAAAGAGGTAGTTAAGAATCCGGATGGCAGAAACTCACGACTGACTTAATTCAGTTGCGGTTTTCAGAGAGATTGTGAAATTTCGTGAATTCAATGACCTGCATGTTAGAATCAAATATCCTAAGCATACTCAAGCCATGTCTGTTCGTTCATTGTCTGCTGTTCCACTGAGTAGCAGCTGGTGGACAATGGTCGGGGCTTGAGTATGCATATGATAGTTGATCCTAACATGCAGGGCATTGAATTCGCGAAATTTCACCGTCTCTAACAATGAAGTACCTTCAAATCCGAAGTTCAGTCTGTTAGGAGTAAGCAGACTTCCGGCTAATATAGTTGAAAATCGGCAGTTTTATTAATTCCGAGCTGTCTTAGTTCATCGTCTACGTTTTACTATACGGTAATGCATTGTTGAGATTTGGAATACAATAGCAGTGGAAGATGTAGTGGGTCATGAGCGAGGTTGTAGAACTGTTTGCAGCGTCGGATAAAATCTAAGCATAATGGCTATCACCAACCAGTACTGGTGATACCACAGACAAAGGCATTCAAATGATCCATGTATGTAAAAATGCAATACGGCCTAAAATCTAAATCAACATACCAACGAAAAATAATAATGTCAAGAGTTTTGAAAACGTAGTAGTAGAATATTAAATCTGGTTTGAATGTTTCAATAAAAATTTAATACAATAAAGAAAATTTTCGTTTTTAAATTTTCTTTGAAGGCTTTCATGTTACTTAGACTTTGGAAGCTTGTAATTTGTTGTTATGATGAGATACGGCCAAGGTATTGAACACAAATTAAGTCATTAGGTATGAATTTTCCCTCGCCTTCCACTGTTTATGAATCATTGTAGAGCTCGCGACACAGTAGCTGATGTGGAGAGATGATGGTTTATCGCGGGAAAACTTGACCGTTTGCTGGGTTTCAACGTACGTTCAGCTTATCAAAAGCTCGCTGTTTCTTCCTTGTACGTGGAGCTGTTACCCTATTTGACTGAACCAATAAGAATCCCGCAATTGTAATATTTGAAGCCTGTTACTGGTCTGCAGACAGCTACGTTTTGTCACCCAAACATACAAGTTGCGAGAAACTACAACGATTTCAATGGTATGTTGGCACAAAACATTTATGCGATATACCATCATCTCTAACCATCATTTATACTGATATGACACGTCGCAATGACGGCCCACTTGGCTAGTCGCCAGTAAGATGGACGCACGACATGAGAGGAGAAATACAACCCTGGCTTGTTGTGGAGAGAGAGAGATGGGCACGGGTCCCTTCCTCGACCTGCAGTTAGACCATCTACCACCGTCGTGACTATCAACCTGCTGGCCATGTTCTTGCACTTCCTCTTTCCAGGCTTCTCTTGTAAGTGTGAGCTCTCCCCATCTAGCCACCACTTCCCATACTCTCATCACAGGCCACACCCAGGGATGTCCGAAGTTCTGGTACTGACCTCACAAAAATGCAATAAAGACAAAAAAACTGGTGCGCCACGACAACTTCACACGACGAAAATACCCAAGTCATTATTTTATGAATTTTGTTTTATAATCTGTTAAATAACACAATTTTTATATTTTTTTAACATTTCGCAAACACTTAACAGGCATGTAAAAATGTCAAGAAAGTTACTAAAAAATCTTATCTACTTAAGGAGAAAATCTAGAAAAATAGTGTATTTCATTTGTGCTTTCGGTAAAAAAAAAATAATATTATGAAATAGTTAAAGTTAGGCATTCTAAAAGGAAAATTCTAATGTACAGTCGTGGACACAAAAAATGGGCCAACTCGTGAAGGTGGAAATTTGACTAAGTCCCGCTTCGGGTATGTTCGGCAGGCAGGCCTTCGCACAGGCGACTGATGAGCGCGTGGCATCACACAATGGCAAGCTAAGGCTTTGGGGAAAAAGGACACAAATCGCAAACAAGATATTGTGGTTAACAAACGCTTAGCCGCCTTTATTAGAGAATAACCGTTGATAATATTTCATGTTCATAAGTAATTGTACATTTAACGGGGAGTAAAAACATTAACGCTGTGCCACAAACATATCAGATTTTGGTGTATTATTAATCGATATTTTTATCTTTCAGTTTAATTTGTTTTAATTCTGCAAATGTTTATTTTCACATTCTAATAAAGTGTTACCTGTCCCTCATCTTTATTTTGCAACTAGTGTGTATATAAAGCAACAAAAGGTTTACAAGGCAGCAAAAATACTCGGTAGTGACGATACTGAAATGTTTTGAGAGCAGGGGCGTAAGAACATTTCGGTATTGGAGGGGGGGGGGAGAGGTTACATCTTGGAACAATAAACCCCTCTAATAAAAGGGAAGGAGGAAAGGGGTCCGGGGGTCCTCTCTTAGGAAAATTTGGAATTTGAAAGTGTAAAATGGTACTGTACACTTTTAGCATTTTTCGTATTTAGATATGCGAAATATTAAACTTGTTTAAATAGTGACTTTTTTAGAAAAATATTTTAGCGAAGTTTTACAACGAGACAGTTAACATTCCAGGAGCCTAGCCCTCGAAAAATATTAATTTACATAAAAAAACAAGAACACTACACACTGTAATTTAAGGATCAGTTCATTAATTATGCATAACCAAAAATATTGACAACATCCTTGCGGCATACAAATTGCTATAATAGCATCGGTGCTGTTTGCAACACAAGCTTCGTGTAATCGTCAATAATCTGTGTAATAGACTACTAAGACATAAAAATAAAGTAGGGTGAATAGAATTTATTACCAGAAATTCCATTAAAAGTGAATTTTAATTGTTTAGAAGTCTTTACTCTTACAGTATAATGTCCATCACGAAAATACTATGATATTAATGATAAAACAATGTGCTTTCAACCTTCAAGGAAATAATGTTACAAGGTTAGCTTCGTGGTAAAATACATAAATATTTCATATTTATATGAAATGTTATTTAACACTTATTATTCTGTAGTACGGGATTGCACGTGTTACGTGGGCTATTTGTTGTAATGTGATAATCTTAAAATGTTGCTTCCCAGCAAGTCGTTCAAAGTACAAATATTTTCTTGAATTATATAGTAAAAGCGATTCTACTACCTCGCATATCACTTCCCGGGCCTCCGCACCTTGAAATCTCAGACTTGTGGCGCAGATAGTATACAGTCAACATTGAATTAAACAAAAAAATTAACAGCGTACCCCTTCTTAAACGGCGTATAAAGCTAAAGCTAGTCATCCACCATTCGTCTGTGGGTCCGTTACGTGATCTACAGCCAATCAGCAGCCTCATAAAATGTTATCCGTCCATCAAAATCGTAGCAAACTTCGACTTTTGACGACGAAGAAAGCACAACCTTATTTGTAAAGTCACCTTTGAACACACATAGAAGACTGTGATTTTTAAAAATTGTTTTACTCTAAATGCCGATGCTTTCTTTGTGATTTAATTGGTTTCAACAACTTTCAGTATTTTATATTCAGCCACTTATTGGAACGTAATTTCCTCTTTGTGAAGAGATTTTTTTGGCCAGCAACAACGTCTAGGTCTTCAGCGCTGGTGAGGGATGACGTGACAAGAGTATGGAGCGGCGCCGGAATGTAAGGTGGGAGAAACGGAACACAAATATTATTTGTGACTGCTCCTAGTTTCGTTACACTCGCTAACAAGTAACGGGGTTATTCTTGAACAATTTAAATAATTCTAAGGGACTGTACATATACGAAGTTCGATAAAACTCGTCGTAAATAACCAATGTTATTTGTAAACACATAAACACTCACTGAAGTCATACCATTTAAACTATGTTGATTATGTGGCAGAATCGATCTACTGAGAAATGTGCTTATTTCGCAGATATGCTCTGCAGAGAATTTTAATTTTTGAGGTAACATATAATTGTTATAGCCTCAATATTGAAAGACGTATAAGTGACCTATAGCTCACATATGCCACTCAGCACCTTCTCAGATATATAACTGGCGCCAAGGAAATCTGTAGCCAAAGAACTGTCCGTTTCACATAACTTCAGTATATATGTTAGATTTGAGGATAAAAATCCCTGTTATGAGTTGTATATGTTTGAGATTACATGGCACAGAATGTTCAGGTTATATTGTATTGTGACCGACATTACATAATGCGTCTAAAGAACTATCAACAGTTACTGAAGCCATACAAAAGAGAGTATATTCGCAAAACTGATGTAGTGAGCCGCACTGCAGTAACAGGTTTTCCACATTTGTCTTCAGAAGGCTAGTTTGTGGTTCAAATTTCAACATGTTAGGTAAAGACACTTTCAAATGACAATGTCTTAGAAGAGTAGGAACTACGTCTCTACTCAGCTATGTCCCAGCTCAGATCATGAAGTTACACATATATGTTCAAGACGAGGTGGAGATTCTAGAGGACAACAACCGTCTGTATATAGTTTACAGTGTTGCCTCGTCCCTTAAGCGAAGTTTAAACTAAAATGATTTACTTGTTACAATAACTTATATTTTAATAATCAATTTGCTTAAATGATTTAACTTAACATTTTTACTGTCAATGCCAATATAACAGGATATTCAACAGTTCTAATGTTTGCAGTTGAGCACTTGACTTAACTAATAGTATGCACTATAGAATGCCCTTACTTTTGAGATGTCTTTTAAGATATTATTTATATAACGATACTGGAATAATCCTGTTCGATGTGTTGGTTTAAATAATGCCAAATAAACATGTAATATATATATATAAATATATTAGATATTTTGTTAAGAATGTATGAGATTATGGACATACACAATTGCCAGGGCCATGATTTTGTTGCGAAAATATTTTGTCCCAGATTGTTTCAGTGACTCCGAGCATCTGTAATTTGCCAAGGTAGGTTAGAGAGTATAATCATCCAATCACAGACGATGTCGCATGGGTTGCAGATGAACACATGACAAATTGAAACCAAATGTTATAAAAATATTTTTCGCCATAAAATTGTGGCTCTGCCAATTGATTACGCATATTAGTATACAGGGTGTCCATAAAGTCTTTCCCTCATTACAAAAATTCATAACTAGAAAACTACAAATGCTAGCAAACTGCGGTTTGGACGAACATTATGTGCAACTCATAAAGTTTTTTTTTGCCATATTAGGCAACTTCTACATGTGCACCGTTGGTGGCCCGTAGAACATCAAGGCGATATTCAATTTCTTGCCACGTTTT
>PNEQ01088042.1:11843-31119 GCA_003012365.1 Medauroidea extradentata | reverse complement strand
GCTTGGATCACTTTTGCTGAAATGTACATTTGAGATAGGAGGATGTCACTTGGTTTAACTGCTGCCAGCTAGCAGCATTTGCCAGCTGTTGCTTGGATCATTTTTGCTAAACTAAAATAGACATTGCGGGATGCATTGGCCATGAAATCTCAACATTTGTGATTTGGCACTTGGATCACTATTGCTAATCGGCATTCAACTAAACTGACCTAAAACGACCAGACATGACCTAACTTAACTGACATAACATGACCTGACCTGACATGACCTGGCATGACACGACATGATTCGCCATGACATGACATGACACAACACAACATGGCACGGCACAGCAGGGTACAGCACAACACGACATGTCACGACACAATATTGACACGACACGTAACGACACGACACGAACCGACACGACACGACACAACACGACCTAACCTAACCTAAACTAACCTAACCTAACCTTACCTTGACCTAACCTAACCTTAACTAAACTTACCTAAACTAACCTAACCTAAACTAACCTAACCTAAACTAACCTAACCTAACCTAACCTAATATGACCTAACCTAACCTAACCTAATCTAAACTAAACAAATCTAACATAAACTTATGTAACATAAACTAACATAATCTAACCTAAATTAAACTGACCTAAACTACCTAAACTGACCTGACATGACCTGACTTAAACTGACCTGACATGACCTGACCTAAACTGCCCTGACATGACCTTACAAGACATGACCTGACATAACATGACATGACATGAAACGACACGATACTATCTAGCCGAACCTAACCTAACGTAACCTAACCTAACCTAACCTAACATAAGCTAACCAAATATAACCTAACATTACCTAACCTAATCTAACCTAACCGAACCTAAACTAAACTAACCCAAACTAACCTAAACTGAAATGATATGACCAGACCTAAACTGACCTGACATGACCTGACCTGACATGACCTGACTTGACCCGACATGACACGAAACGACACGACATGACACGACACGACATCACACGACACGACCTAACCTAACCTAAATTAACCTAAACTGACCTAAACTGACCTAAATTGTCCGGACACGACCTTACACGACACGAGACAACACAACAATACACAGCATTATACGACCTAACCTAACCAAACATAACCTACCTTAACCTAACCGAACAAAACCTAATCTAACATAAAATAACATAACCTATACTAACCTAAACTCTCCTGACACGACCTGAAACGACATGAATCTACACGACACGACTTGTCATGGCACGGCACTAAACGACATGACACAACACAACACGACGTGACATTACTTAACCTAAACAAATCTAACCCAACCTAAACTGACATAACCTAACCTAAATAACCTAACCTTACCAAATCTAATTTAACCTAACCTAACCTAACATAACCTAACTTAACATTAAATAACCTAACATAACATAACCTAACTTAACCTAACCTAACTTAACCTTACCTAACCTAACATAATCTAACCTAACCTAACCTACTCTAACCTAACCTAACCTAAACTAAACTAACATTACCTAACCTAACCTTACCTAAACTAAATTGACCTTACCTATCTAACCTAAATCAAACTGACCTAACCTCACTTAACCTAACCAAATTTAACCTAACCTAACATAACCTAATGTAACCTAACCTAACATAACCTAACCTAACATATCCTAAAATACCTTACATATCCTAAAAAAACCTAACTAAACCTCAGCTAACTAACTTAACCTCACCTAACCTAACCTAACCTCACTTAACCTAACCTCTCCTAACCTAACCTAACTTTACCTAACCTAACCTAATCTTACCTAACCTAACATAACTTAACCTAACCAAAATTAACCAAACCTAACCTAATCTAACCTAACATAACCTACTCTCAACTAAACTGACCTAAACTGACCTAAACTAACCTGACATCACCTGACCTAAACTGATCTGACACGACCTGACTTGACACATGGCACGACGTGTTGCGACATGACACGACACAACACGACCTAACCTAACTGAGCCTAAATTAACCTAAACTGATCTAAACTAACGTAAACTGTCCGGGCACGACCTGACACGACACGACACAACAATTCACGACACGACTCGATACGACACGACAAGACATGGCATGATACAACCTAACATAATGTAACATTAACCTAACTAAACCTAACTTAAACTAACCTTGCCTAACCTAACCTAAAATAACCTAACCTAACATAAACTAACCTAACTTAACCTAACCTAACATAATCTAACCTAATCTAACCCAATCTTACCTAACCTACCCTCACCTAACCTAACCCAAACTAACCTAATATAACCTAACCTAACCTAAACTAAATTGACCTAAACCGACATGACATGACTTGAACTAAACTGATCTGAAATGACCTTTCCTGACATGACCTGACATGACACAACATGACACGAAACGACACGACACTACACAACACGACAAAACATGATACGTCACGACAAGATGCGATACGTCACGATACGACAAGAAACAAATTAACCTAACCATACCAAACCTAAATTAACATAAACTGACCAAAACTGATCTAAACTGTCCAGACACGACCTGCCTCGACACGACACGTCATCACACGATACGACACGACACAGTACGGTTCGGGACAACACGAAACGACACGACACGCCTCGATAGGACACGACACGACCAGACACGACATGATACGATCTAACCTAACCTAACCTAAATTAACCTAAACTGACCTAAACTGACCTAAATTGTCCTGACACAGCCTGACACGACACGACATGACACGACACGACATAACACGATAAAACACGGCACGACACGGAACGGCACGACACTAAACGACACGACACAACACTACAAGACTCGATACAACACGACACGACAAAACACGGCACAATACGACCTAACCTAACCTAACCTAACTTAACCTAAACTAATGTAAACTAACCTAACCTAACATAACCTAACTTACTTAACCTAACATAACCTAAACTTACCTAACCTTACCTAAACTTACCTTACCTAATCTAACATAACCTTACCTAAACTAAACTGACCTAAACTGACATGACATGACCTGACCTAAACTGACCTGACATGACCTGACCTGACATGACCTTACTGGACCCGACATGACACGACATAACACGAAACCACACGACACGACGCGACACGACACGAAACGACCTAACCTAACCTAACCTACCTTTACCTAACCTAACCTACCTTTAGCTAACCTAACCTAACAAAACCTAACCTAACCTAACATAATCTATACTGACCTAAACTCTTCTGACACGACATGAACGACATGCATCTACACAACACGACACGTCATGCATGGCACTACAAGACATGACACGTCATGCACGGCACTACAAGACATGACACGACACAACACAACACGACCTAACTTAACCTAACCTAACCCAACCTAAAACTAACCTAACCTAAACTAACCTAAAATAAACTAACCTAACCAAGCCTAACCCAACCTAGCCTAACCCAACCTAAAATAACCTAACCTAACCTAAACAAACCTAACCTAACCTTACCAAACCTGTTTTAACATAACCTAACCTAACAGTACCTAACCTAACATAACTTAACCTTACATAACAAAACATAACTTAACATAACCTAACCTAACCTAACATAATCTCACCTAACCTAAACTAACCTACCATAACCTAACCTCACCTTACCTAACATAACCTCATCTAAACTAAACTGACCTAACCTCACATAACCTAACCTAATGTAACCTAACCGAACTTAACCTAACCTAACATATCCTAACCTAACCTAACCTCACCTAACCTAACATAACCTCACCTAACCTAAACTTACCTAACCTAAATTAATCTAAACTGACCTAAACAGACCTAAATTGTCCTGACACGACCAGTCACGATACGACACGTCATGACACGACATGACACAACACAACAATACACGACACGATACGACTCGGTAAGACACGACACGACACGACAAGATACAGCACGATACGACCAAACCTAACGTAACCTAACCTAACTAAACCTAATCTAACATAAGCTTACCTTAAATAACCTAACCTAAATTAACCTAACCTAACCTAACATAACATAACTTAACCTAACCTAACCTAACCTAATTTTACCTTACCTAACCTAACCTAAAATAACATTTACCTAACCTAACCTAACTTAACCTAACATAACCCAACATAACCTAACCTAACCTAAAATCACCAAACCTAACCTAACCTTACCTGACCTTACCAAACTTTACCTAACCTAACCTCACCTAACCTAACCTAAACTTACCTAACCTAAACTAAATTAACCTAAACTGAGCTAAACTGACCTAAATGTTTCTGACACGACCTGACACGACACTACATGAAATGACACGTCACGACATGACACAACACGACACTGCACGACTCGACACGACACGACAAAACACTAGACGATACCACCAACACTAACCTAAACTAACCTAACTTGGCCTAATTTAAACTAACCTAACCTAACCCAAACTAAACTAACCTTACCTAACCTAAATTAAATTATTCTAAACTGACCTAAACTGACCTAAATTATCCTGACACGAACTGACACTACACTACATGTCATGACACGACACAACACGACACAACACGACACGAAGAGACTCGATACAACACAACACGACACGAAGATACTCGATACGACACGACACGAAAAGACGCGGTACAATACGACCTAACCTAACATAATATAACATAACTTAACCTAACCTAACCGAACCTAACCAACCGAACCTAACCTTACCTAACATAAGGTAACCTAACCTATCCTAACCTTACCTAACATAAGGTAAACTAACCTATCCTAACCTAACATAACTAAACCTAACCTAACATAACCTAACCTAACAAACCCTAACCTAACATAACCTAACCTAACATAACCTAACATAACCTAACATAATCTAACATAACCTTACCTAACATAAGCTACCCTAACCTAACC
Source organism: Medauroidea extradentata (assembly GCA_003012365.1). Taxonomy (NCBI): domain Eukaryota; kingdom Metazoa; phylum Arthropoda; class Insecta; order Phasmatodea; family Phasmatidae; genus Medauroidea; species Medauroidea extradentata. The sequence continues at coordinate 26,088 of PNEQ01088042.1, read as the reverse complement.
TTAATTAACCTAACCTAAACTAAACTAAACTGACGTAAACTGACCTGACATGACTTGACATAAACTTCCCTGAAATGACCTGACCTGACACGACATGACACGAAACGACATGAAACGAGACGACACAACACGACCCGACACGGCACGACACGAAACGACACGAAACGGCACGACACGACTCGATACGACACGACAAGACACGACACAACCTAACATCCCCTAACCTAACCTAAACTTACCTAACCTAATCTAACTTAAACTAAACTAACCTAACCTCACCTAACCTAACCTATTCTAACCTTACCTAACCAAACCTGACCTAACATAACCTAACCTACCCATACCTTTAACCTTACCCAACCTAACATAACCTTACCTAACCTAACCTAATTTAAACTAACCTAATCTACCCTCACCTTACCTAACCTAACTTTACCTAACATAACCATACCTAACCTAACCTCACGTAACCTAACATAACCATACCTAACCTAACCTCACGTAACCTAACCTAACCTGAATAAACTATTTGGTGCTCAGATCAGCCGATAGCCTCTTATTCGGCGAATAGGTATAAAATGGCGGCGAACATTATGCCACTTCAGAGGCATGTTGAGGTTAGATTCATGTTAAATCGAAGGTTACTAATGTTTACCGAAAATAATGCAATGCTGAGGCCTGTAATAAACCTTTATTCATAAACTCGGGGGCTAGATAATAATATAAAAAGTTTTTCATTTTAAATTTGTACATAAATTGACTATGAAATTCATACCTTTCGACTATGGTATTCATTAACATCTATAGTACTTGCAGTTTTTTTTTTTTTTTTTTTTTTTGCAGTTTAACTAATTGTGTGTGGCAACACAACGTGTATTTCAAATGAACAGATTGAAACAAATCATTGAAAAAATTTTAAATTAGGTAACTCAAAAATTATATATTCTTTAACCAAATAGTTCAAAAAAGGAACAATGAAATCTGGTATCTAGTATTTAAGTAACTATTTGCACCTAACAAACAGTATAATTTAAGTTCTAATGTTTATTATGCATAGAACAAAGATTATTTTATTACGTAAAATAATTTATCGAAATACGTCTGACATGGATGCAAAATTCCGACTGTCAATTAAAAACCATAATAGTAACATTGTAGAGCATGCATTATAAAATACTTTTTACAGATTTAATTTAAGTAATTTAAAAATTGTTTAGCCTTTACATTTTATTTCATTTATATATTTTGAAAGAAATTATTTAGTACTGGCGTGCGATTTAATTTAATCGTTAGTACCACCTATCGGTGCCATTTAAACTCCACCATAAATGTAAAAGTACATCCCGTAGTTAACATGTTCGATATTGAAGTAATTAATTATCGCAGTGGTTAGTATTACATCAATATTAGTTGATAATTTACTTATTTCTTAACATAACTCGTAAATCAGTATATCTAGAAAAATTCAACGTCTTTTCTATCTATTATTATACATAATATAAATTTCACTAACACAACGAAACTAATTTTTACCAAACAGCATGAACTTAAGTAGAATTTAAGTACCAACCTTCGAAAAAACTAACCAAGAACTACTGAATATATGACGAATAACTATTCGGTTGCTTTTCGGAGGTTGTAATACACTACGGTTTGATTATTCCCTGAATAGCTTTTCGTGTGATAGTTATTCAGATCTTTTATTCGGAAGTGGTAATACAGGCCCTAAACTAAATTGACCTAAAGTGGCCTAAATTGTCCTGTCACGACCTGACACGACACTACAAGCCATGACACGACACGACACGGCATTACACGACACGACAAAACACGACATTACACGACACGACAAGACACGACACGATACTATCTAACCGAACCTAACCTAACCTAACCTAACCTTAACTACACTGACCTAAACTGACCTAAATTGACCTGACATGACCTGACCTAAACTGACCTAAACTGACCTGACATGACCAGACCTAAACTGACCTAAACTGACCTGACATGATCTGACCTGACATGACCTGACTTGATACGACATAACACGACATTACACGAAACAAAACAACACTACACGACACGACCTAACCTAAATTAATTTAAACTGACCTAAACTGACCTAAACTGTCTGGACAAGACATGACACGACACGACACGATACGAGACGACAAGACACGGCACAATACGACATGACATAACCTAACCTAACCTAACCTACCTTAACCTAACCTAAACAATATTAACCTAACCTAACCTAACCTAAACTGAACTAAACACTCCTGACACGACCTGACATGACACTAAACTACACGACACGACACTTCATGGCAAGGCACTACACAACACGACACGAAACAACACAACACGACACGACCTAACCTAACCTTACCTAACCTAACCCAAAATAAACTAACCTAAACTAAATTAACCTAAACTGACCTAAAATGACCGAAATTGTCCTGACACGACCTGACACAACACTAGACATCATGAAACGACACGACACGACACAAAACGACACGACAAGACTCAATACGTCACGACAGTAAACGAAAAGACATGGCACAATACGACCTAAATTTTACCTTACTTAACCTAACCTAACCGGACATAACATAACTAACTTAACCGAACCTAACATAACATAACCTAACCTAACTTAATCTAACCTAACGTAACACAACCCAACATTACCTAACCTAACTTAACCTAAACTAACCTAGCCTAACTTAACCTAACCTAAACTAAACTGACCTAAACTGACCTGACATGACTTGACATAAACATCCTTGAAATGACCCGACCTGATATGACACGACATAGCACGGCACGACTAGAAACGACACGAAACAACACGACACGGCTCGATACGACACGACACGACAAGACTCGCCACGATAAAACCTAACATTCCCTAACCTAACCTAAACTTACCTAACCTAACCTAACCTAAACTAAACTGACCTAACCTCACCTTACCTAACCTATTTTCACCTAACCTAACCTTAACTAACCAATCCTAAACTAACCTAACCTTACAGACCTTACCTAACCTAACCTAACCTAATTTAAACTAACCTAATCTAACCTCACCTAACCTAACCTATACTAACCTAACCTTATCTACCTAACCTAACACAACCTAACCTAACATAACATAACCTAACATAACCTAAACTTACCTAACTTAACCATACCTAACCTAACCTAACCTCAAGTAACCTAAGCTAACCTGACCTAACCTAACCTAACATTATCAAACTTAACCTAACATAACCCAACATAACCTAACCTAACCTCTTCTAACATAATATAACCTCACCTAACCTAACCTAACCTAACATAACCCAAACATAACTTAATCTAACCTAACATAAACTACCATAACCTCACATAACCTAACCTTGCCTAACTTAAGCTAACCTAACGAAACCTAACCTAACTTACCCTAACCTACCGAAACCTAACATAAAATAATCTAATCTAACCTGACCTGACCCAACATTACATAACCTAATCTATTCTAACATAACCTAACGTAACAATATCTAACCTAACATAAAATAATCTAAATTAACCTAACCTAATCTACCCTAACCTAACCTATAGTTAACTAACTTAACCTAAACTTACCTAAACAAAACTGACCTAAACTGAACTGACATGACTTGACCTAAACTGACTTGAAATGACCTGACCTGACATGTCACGACGTGAAACGAAACAATACGGCACTACACGACACGACACGACAAGACACGGCACCGCATGGTACTACACGAAACGACACGACACGATACGACTCGATACGACACGATAAGGCACGACCTGATACGACCCAAACGAACGTAACCTAACCTAACCTTACCTAACATAACCTAACATATCCTAACATTACCTAACCTAACCTAACTTAACCTCACCTAACCTAACCTCACCTAACCTAACCTAACATAACATAACCGAACCTTACATAACCTAACCTATCTTCACCTAACCTAATCTCACCTAACCTAACCGAAACCAAATTTACGTAATCTCACCTAAAGTGGCCTAAATTGTCCTGCAACAACATGCACGACACTACACAACATGACACGAAACGACTCGACACGACACTTCACGACATGACACGACTCGATGCGACAAGACACGACACGATACAATCTAACCGAACCTAGTGTAACCTAACATAACCTAACCTAACATTAGCTAACTAAATCTAACCTAACGTAACCTAACCTATCCTACCCTAACCTAACCTAACCTACCCTAACCTAACCTAACCTACCCTAACATAACCTAACCTACCCTAACCTAACCTAACCTACCCTAACCTAACCTAACCTACCCGAACCTAACCTAACATAACCCAAACCAAACTTGTCTTACCTAACCTAAACTAAATGGACCTAAACTAATCTAACCTAAACTAAACTGACCTAACCTCAATTAACCTAGCCCAATTTCACCTAACATAACCTAACCTAACATAACCTACACAACATTACCTAACAAACATGTCCTAACATAACCTAACCTAACCTCAGCTAAGCTAACCTAACCTTACCTAACCTTACCTAACCTAACATAAATTAATCTAAACTGACACCTAACTGACCTAAATTGTCGTGACATGACCTGACGTAAACTGGCCTGACATGACCTGACTTGACACGACATGACACGACATTATGCGAAACGACACGACACAACACGATCTAACCTAACCTAACCAAAATTAACCTCAACTGATCCAAACTGACCTAAACTGTCCGGACACGACCTGACACGACATGACACGATGCGACACGTCAAGACACGGCATGATAGGTCCTAACCTATCCTATCCTAACCTAACCTAACCAAAGCTAACCTAACCTAACCTGAGATAAACTAAACTGACCTAAACAGTCCTGACACGACCTGACACGGCACTAAACTACACAATATGTCACGACACGGCAAGACACGAAACGGCACGACACGAAACGACACAACACATGACACGATGTGACATAACCTAACATCCCCTAACCTAACATAACATAACCTAACCTTACCTTAACTACCATAACCTAACCTAAACTAACCTAACCTCACTTAATCTAACCTATACTAACCTTATCTACCTAACCTTACCAACCTAACCTAACCTAAACTCTCCAAACCTATCATAACCTATCCTAACCTAACCTAACATAACCTACCCTAACATAACCTAACCTAACCTTACCTAACCTAACCTCACCTAACCTAACCTAACATCACCTAACATCACCTAAATTAGCCTAAACTGACCTAAACTGATCTAAATTGTACAGACACGACCAGACACGACACGATACGATCTAACCTAACCTAAATTAAGATAAACTGACATAAACTGAACTAAATTGTCTTGACACAGCCTGACACGACACGACAAATTACAACACGACACAACATGGCACGATATGGAACGGCACGACACTAAACCACACGACACGACACTACACGACTCGATACGACACGACAAGACAAGACACAGCACAATACTACTTAACATAACCTCACTTAACTAAACCTAACATAAACTAACCTAACATAACATAACCTAACTTAACCTAACATAACCTAACATAGCCTAATCTAACTTAACCTAACCTCACATAGCCTTACCTATTCTAACCTAACCTTAGATAACCTAGCCTAATGTAACCTAACCTTATGTAACCTAACCTAACCTAACAAAACCTAACCTAACCTAACCTAACCTAACATAACATAATCTTACCTAACCTAACCTAAACTAACCTAACCTAACCTAACCTTACATACCTAACCTAACATAACATAACCAAACCTAACCTAAACTAAACTAAATTAACCTTAACTGTCTTAAACTTACCTAAATTGTCTTAACACGACCTGACACGACACTACATGACATGACACGAAAAGACACGACACAACACGACAAGACATGACACGACTCGATACAAGTCACGACACGACAAGACACGACACAATACTATCTAACCGAATCTAATCTAACCTAACCTAACCTTCCTAACCTTACCTAACCTTATATAACCTTACCTTACCTAATCTAACCTAACCTTACCTATACTAAACTGACCTAAACTGACCTAAACTGACATGACAAGACCTGACCTAAACTGACCTGACATGTCCTGATCTGACATGACCTGACTTGACCTGACATGACACGACATGACACGAAACCACCCGACACGACGCGACACGACACGACACGACCTAACCCAAACTAACCTAACCGAACCTACATTAACCTAAACTGACCTAAACTGACCGGCCACGATCTAGCACGACACGAGACGACACGACAAGACACAGCACGATACGACCCAACCTAACCTACCTTTACCTAACCTAACCTACCTTTACCTAACCTAACCTACCTTTACCTAACCTAACCTACTTTTACCTAACCTAACCTACCTTTACCTAACCTAACCTACCTTTACCTAACCTAAACTAACAAAACCTAACCAAACCTAACATAATCTATACTGATCTAAACTCTCCTGACACGACATGAAAATACATGCAACTACACGACACGACACATCATGCACGGCACTACACGACATGACACGACAAAACACGACACGAACTAACCTAACCTGACCTGACCTAACCCAACCTAAACTAACCTAACCTAACCTAAACTAACCTAAACCTACCTAACCTAACATTACCAAACCTGATTTAACCCTAAACTAACGTAACCTAACCTTAACTAACCTAACCTTACCTAACCTAACCCAACCTAAACTAACCTAACCTAACCTAAACTAACCTAAACCTACCTAACCTAACATTACCAAACCTGATTTAACCTAACCTTCCCTAACACAACCTAACCTAACCTAACTTAACTTGATCTAACCTAACATAATCTAACCTAACATAACCTAACCTAACCTACCATAACCTAACCTCACCTAACCCAATATCACCTAACCTAAACTTACATAACCTAAATTAATCTAAATCACCCTAAACTGACCTTAATTGTCCTGACACGACCTGACATGATACGACACGACATGTCACGACGACACGACACGACACGACTCAATAAACGACACGGTATGTATCGATACGACACGACACGGCACAAGACAAGGCATGATACGACCTAACCTAACATAAACCTAACCTAACTAAACCTAACCTAAACTTACCTAACCTAACCTAAAATAACCTAAACTAACTTAACCTAACCTAACCTAACATAACCTAACTTAACCTAACCTTACGTACCTAACCTAACTTAACCTAACCCAAATTAACCAAACCTAACTTAACGTAACTAACCTAACATAACATAACCTAACATATCCTAACATAATACTAACCTAACATCACGTAACCTAACCTCACTTAACCTAACCTAGCCTAACCTAACGTAAATTAATCTAAACTGGCCTAAATTGACCTAAATTATCCTGACTCGACCTGACACGAAACGACACGACATGACACGACACGACACAAGACACGACACGACACAAGACACGACACGACACGACTCGATAAGACACGACACGACAAGACACGGCACGATACAACCTAACCTAACGTAACCTAACCTAACTAAACCTAACCTAACTTTACCTAACCTAATCTAAAATTACCTAACTTTATCTAACCTAATGTAACATAACCTAACCTAACCTAACTTTACTTTACCTAACCTAACCTAACATTACTTTACCTAACCAAACCTAACCTTACCTAATGTAACCTAAAATAACCTAACCTAACTTAACATAACCTAACCTAACCTTACGTAACCTAACCTAACCTAACTTAACATAACCTAACATAACCTAATATAAACTAACATAACCTAACCTAACCTAACTTTACCTAACCTTACTTAACCTTATGTAACCTTACCTAAACTTACCTAAACAAAACTAAAATAACCTAAACTAACCTAACCTAAACTTAATTAACCTAAATTGACATAAATTGTCTTGACACGACCTGACACGACACTACAGGAAATGATACAACACGACATGACATAACACGACACGACACGACTCGATACGACACAACACGATACGACACGACAAGACACGTCGCGATACGACCTAACCTAACCTTACTTAACCTACCTAACCTTACCTAACATATTCTAACTTAACATAACCTTACTTAACCTAACCTTATCTTACATAACCTAACCTAAATAATTCTAACCTAACCTAACATAACATAACCTAACTTAACCTAACCTAAATTACCTAATGTAACCTAACCCAAATGAAACTAACCTAACCTAACCTAACAACCTAACCTGAACCTAACCTACCCTAACCTAATTAAATTAAATTAACCTAACCTAACCTTAGCTTACCTAATCTAACCTAAACTAACCTAACCTAACATAACCTATATAAACCTAACCTAACCTAACATAACCTAACCTGACATAAACTAACCTAACATAACCTGACCTTACCTAAACGAAACTGACCTAAGCTGACCTTAGCTAACCTGACATGACCTGACCTAAATTGACATGACATGACCTGACTTGACACCAAATGACACGACATTATGCGACACGACACAACACGACCTAACCTAACCTTAATTAACCTAAACAGATCCAGACTGACCTAAACTGTCTGGACACGACCTAACAAGACACGGCACAACAGGTCACAACCTAACCTAACCCAACATAACCTATCTTAACCTAACCTAACGAAAGCTAACCTAACCTAGGGTAACCTAAACTGACCTGAACACTACTGACACGACCTGACACGACACTAAACTACACGACATGACACGACACGGCACTTCACGACACGAAACTACACGACACGCCACAAGAAACGACACGATATGATCTAACCTAACATCCCCTAACCTAAACTAACCTAACCTTACCTAACCTAACTTAATCTATACTGACCTGAACTTTCCTGACACGATATTAAACGACATGCAACTACACGACACGACATGCCATGCATGGCACTACACTACATGACACGACACAACACGACATGACCTAACCTAACCAAACCCAACCTAAACTAACCTAACCTTGAAAAACCTGATTGAACCTAACCTAACCTAACATAACAAACCAAACATAACCTAACCTAACATAACCTAACCTAACATAACCTAACCTAAAATAACCTAACCTAACTTAACCTAACCTAACCTTACCTAACTTAACATAACCTAACCTAAACTTAACTACAACAACCTACAACCTAATATATACTAACCTTACCTAACCCAACAAAAACTAAACTTACCTAACCTAAACTAAATTATTCTAAACTGACCTAAACTGACCTAAATTATCCTGACCCGACTCTACATGTCATGACAAGACACGACACGACAAAACACGACACGACAAGACTCGATACCACACGAGAAGACGCGGCACTATACGACCTAACCTAACATAAACTAACTTAACCTAACCTAACCCTATCGAACCTAACCCAACCTAATCTTACCTAAACTAAGGTAACCTAACCTAACATAACTAAATCTAACTAACCTAACATAACCTAACATAACATTACCTAACATAACATAACCTAACATAATATAACATAACATAATATAACCTAAACTAACCTAATTTAGCCTAATCTAACTTAACCTAATCTGACCTAATTTAACTTAACAAAACCTAGCCTAAACTGACCTAAACTGACCTGATATGACTTGACATAAACGTCCCTGAAATGACCTGACCTGACATGACACGACATGACATGAAACGACACGACACGACACTACACGACACGACACGACACATAACACGACACGACACAACACGACCCGACATGGCACGGCTCGACACGAAACGACACGAAACAACACGACACGACTCGATACGACACGACATGGCAAGACACGACACGATACAACCTAACATCCCCTAACCTAACCTAAACTTAACTTACCTAACCTAACCTAAACTAACCTAACCTAACCTCACCTTACCTAACCTATTTTAACCAAACCTAACCTTACCTAACCAAACCTAACCTAACCTTACCTAACCTAATTTAAACTAACCTAATCTAACCTCACCTAAACTAACCTATCCTAACCTAACCTTACCTACCTAACCTAACATAACCTAACCTAACATAACCTAACATAACATAACCTAACCTAACATAAAATAACCTAACATAACTTTACCTAACCTTACCTAACACAACCATACCTAACCTAATCTAACCTCACGTAACCTAACCCAACCTCACCTAACCTAACATTATCTAACTTAACGTAACCTAATATAACCAAACATAACCTAACCTAACCTCTTCGAACATAACATAACCTCACCTAACCTAACATAACATAACTTAATATAACCTAACAAAACCTACCCTAACCTCACCTAACCTAACCTAATCTTACCTAACTTAAGCTAACATAACGTTACCTAACCTAACTTAACCTAACCAACCATAACCTAACCTAAAATAATCTAATCTAACCTAACCCGACCAAACCAAACATTACCTAACCTAACCTAACAAAACCTAACATAACCTAACATTACCTAACCTAAATTAACCTCACCTAACAAAATGTAACCTAACCTTACCTAACTTAACCTAACCTAACATAACCAAACCTAACATAACCGAACCTTACATAACCTAACCTAATGTCACCTAACCTAACCTAACCTAACCTAACTTAACCTAAACTAACCGAAACCAAATTAATCTAAACTCACCTAAAGTGGCCTAAATTTTTCTGTAACGACCTGCACGACACTACACGACATGGCACGAAACGATACAATTTGACACTACACGACACGACACGACTCGATGCGACAAGACACGACACGATACAATCTAACCGAACCTAGCCTAACATATAGAAACCACCCTAACCTAACATTAGCTAACTAAATCTAACCTAACCTAACATAACATAACCTAAACTAACCTTGCCTAAACTAACCTAAACTAAATTGACCTAACCTAATCTAACCTAAACTAAACTGACCTAACCTCACTTAACCTAACCCAATTTAACCTAACGTAACCTAACCTAACATAACCTAACCTAACATAATCTAACATATTCAAACATAACCTAACCTAACATCAGCTAACCTAAACTAACCTTACCTAACATAACCTCACCTAAATTAATCTAAACTGACACCTAATTGACCTAAATTGTCCTGACATGACCTGACGTAAATTGACCTGACATGACCTGACTTGACACGACAAGACACGACATGATGCGACAAGACAAAACACAACACGACCTAACCTAACCAAAATTAACTTTAACTGATCCAAACTGACCTAAACTGTCCGGACACGCCCTGACACGACACGACACGATGCGACACGACAAGGCACGGCACGATACGACCTAACCTATTCTATCCTAACCTAACCTACCTTAACATTACCTAACCTAACCAAAGCTAACCTAACGTAACCTAAGATTAAATAAACTGACCTAAACACTCCTGACATGACCTGACACAACACTAAACTACACGACATGACAAGACATAGCACGGCACGACACGAAACGACACGACACGATGTGACTTAACCTAACATCCCATAAGCTAAATTAACATAACCTAACCTTACCTAACCTAACATAACCTAAACTAACCAAAACTAACCTAACCTTACCTAAGCTAATCTAACCTAACTTAACCAAAACTAACCTAACCTAACCTAACTTATTCTATCCTAACTTAACCTAACATAACCTAACCTAACCTAACCTCGCCTAACCTATCCTAACCTAACCTAATGTAACCTAACCTAATTTAACCTAACCTAACATAACCTTACATAACCTAACCTAAGCTAACATAACCGAACCTCACATAACTTAACCTAAACTCACCTAACCTCACCTTACCTAACCTAAACCAAATTAACCTAAACTGACCTAAATCCTATTGACACGACCTTACACGACACTACACGACATGACACGACACGACACGGCACAACACGACACGTCACGACACGATTCGTTACGACAAGACACGACACGACATGACACGACATGTTACTATCTAACCGAACCTATCCTAACATAACCTAATCTAACATTACCTAACCTAACCTCACCTAACCTTACTTATTCTATCCTAACCTTACATTACCTAACCTAACCTAACCTCACCTAACCTAACCACACCTAACCTAACCTAACTTAACCTAACCTAACATATCCTAACATATCCTAACATAACCTAACATATCCTTACCTAAGCTAACATAACCGAACCTCACATAACTTAACTTAAACTCACCTATCCCTTACCTAACCTCACCATAACTAACCTAAACCAAATTAACCTAAACTGACCTAAACTGACCTAAATTGTCCTGACACGACCTGACACGACACTACACGAAATGACAGTACACCACACAACATGACACGACACGATTCGATAAGACGCGACACGACACGACCTTACCTAACCTAAATTACCCTAAACTGACCAAAATTGTCCAGACACCTCCTAACACGACACGACACGAGACGACACGACAAGACACAGCACGATACGACCTAACTTAACCTAACCTAACCTAAGATAACCTAAACTGACCTAGACACTCCTGATACGAACTGACACGACACTAAACTAAACGACACGTCATGCCACGACACGAAACGACACAACAAGACACTACTCGATACGACACGACAGACCAGACACAACATGATACGACCTAACCGAACATAACATTACCTAACCTTAACTAACCTAATGTAACCTAACCCTACCTAAACTTACCTAACCTCACCTAACCTAACTTATTATATACTAACCTAACCTAACATTACCTAACCTAACATAACGTTACCTAACCTAACCTAACATAAACTCACCTAACCTAACTTAACCTAACCTAAGATAACCTAAACTGACCTAAACACTCCTGACACGTCCTGACACGACACTAAACTACACGACACGAAACGTCATGACACGGCACTACACGACACGACACGTCACAACATGACACGACCTAACCTAACCAAAACTAAACAACCTAACCCAACCTAAACTAACTTAACCTAACCTAAACAAAATTAATCTAAACTGACATAAACTGACCTGAATTGTCTTGACACGACCTGACACGACACTAAAAGTCATGACACGACACGAAGAGCCTCGATAGGACACGACACGAAAGACATGGCACGATACGACCTAACGTAACCTAACTAAATCTTACCAAACCTAACCTTACCTAACCTAACCTAAAATAACCTAACCTAACTTAAACTAGCCTAACCTAACCTAACATAACATATCCTAACCTAACATAAACTAAACTAACCTAACCTAAACTAACCTAACCTAAAATAACCTAACCTAACCTACCCTAACCGTTGCCTACGCTATTAACTAGAGGCCGGGACACGGCAGCCTTTTTCCGCACAAAATCCGTGCCTTCAGCGAAGGTTCTCGTCATGGCCGCTAGATGTCGCATCTCTGTTCTTTTCTTGTATTCCTTGTATTCGGATTTTGAAATTCGTACTATTTTGCGATTGTTTATACTGCTCTTCATATCCTCATTCTATGGACTATTTGAACTTGAAATGACTGGTTGAAACGTATTTACTTGAAGCAAAACGTTATAAATGCCATTTGAAATGGCGTGCTGCTGCGTACCGAACTGTACCTCCAATTCCTCGAAACCTGAACAAAATGTCATATTTCATTGTTTCCCAAAATGCCAAGAATTAAAAAATAGGTACAGTATACTTCATGGTATACTTACTGGATATACCCTTACAGCACACTTATAGCAGCGACGTCACAGGTACGTCTTGGCGGCGACGTTGCAGAGACGTCACGGCGACGACGTCACAAAAAGCGGACATTTGGATGTCTGTGCGACGTTAAGGTTATTTTTTCGACGTTTCTGCAGCGTTATTAATATCCCGTTGTGACGTAATGGTGCTGTTAGGGTATAAACAGGCAAAAGTAAGAGTAACGTAAACATAATGTTTTTTTCTCTTTAACGCACTTCATATCTGGAGTGAATAAAGTAACATTATTGTTAACAACAAACACGCATTCGGGTAACTTCGGTTCGGCTATCATCGGGAAAGAACATAATAGCGAGCCCTAGCGACACTCTTGGAACTACATCAAAGGGTACGCCTCTCGATTCTC
>PNEQ01088042.1:0-11743 GCA_003012365.1 Medauroidea extradentata | reverse complement strand
CCTAACCTAACCTAACATAATCTATCCTAAACTAACCTAACCTACCCTACCCTAACCTAACCAAACATAACCTAACCTAACCTTAACTAAACTTAACTGACCTTGACTGACCTGGCATGACTTACCATAAGCTGACCTGAAATGACCTGATCTTAAATGAACTGACATGACACGACATGACACGAAACGACATAACACGAAACGACACGACACTACACGACAAGACATGACACGACACGTCCTAACCTAACCTAAATTAACCATAACTGACCTAAACTGTCCAGACACGACCTGACACATCACGACACGATATGACACGACACAATACGACACGACACAACATAGCATGGCACGGCACGACACGAAATGACACAACACGGCACGACACGACTCGATACGACACGACACATCACCATACACGACACGATACAACCTAACTTATCTTAACCTAACATAACCTAACATACCCAAAATAAGGATAAACTGACCTAAACTGACATTAATTGTGCTGACACGGCCTTACACCACACGACACAACATGACACGAAAGAACACGACTCGAATCGACAAGGCACGGCATGGCACGACACGAAAAGACACGACACGACAAGACTCGATACGACACGACACAACACGTCACAACACGACCCGACCTAACCTAACCTAAACTAACCAAAACTAACCTAACCTAACCTAACCTACCCTAACCTAACATAATCTAACCTAAACTAACCTACCCTACCCTAACCTAACCAAACATAACCTAACCTAACCTACACTAAACTTAACTGAACTTAACTGACCTGACATGACTTGACATAAACTGTCCTGAAATGACCTGACCTTAAATGAACTGACATGAAACGACATGACACGTCACGACACAACACGACACGGAAGACTCGATAGGACACGACACAACACGACACGACACGACACGACTCGATACGACACGAAACGACACGACTCGATACGACTCCACACGACACGACAAGACACGACATGATACGACCTAACCGAACATAACCTAACCTAACCTAATCTAACCGAACTTAACATTACCTAACCTAAACTAACATAACCTAACAACCTAAACTTACCTAACCTAACCTAAACTAAACTAAATTAACCTTACCTAAACTAAACTAACCTAACCTAACCTAACTTCAACTAACCTAACATAACCTAACATAACCTAACCTAACCTTACCTAACCTGACCTAACATAACATAATGTAACCTAACCTAACCTATCTTAACCTAACATAACCTAACCTAACCTAACTTTACCTAAACTAAACTAACTAAACCTAACCTAAACTTACCTAACATAACATCACCTAACATAACCTAAAATAACATAATATAACCTAACTCAAAATAACATAACCTAACCTAGTATAACCTAATGTAACCTAACCTAACCTAACGTAACCTTACCTAACATAACCTAACATAAAGTAACCTTACATAACCTAACCTAATGTAACCTAACAACATATCCTTACCTAACCTAACCTAACATAACCTAACATAACCTAACCTTACCTAACCTAACCTAACCTAAACTAACCTAACCTGAACTAACCTAACCTAATCTAACCTAAATTAAAGTAGCTTAACCTAAGCTAAGCTAACCTAATATAACCTAACCTAATCTAACCGAACCTTACCTAACCTAACCTTATATAACCTAACTTAACATAACCTTACCTAACCTAACATAACCTAACCTAACTTATCCTAACTAAACCTAACCTAACATAACCTACCTAACTTAATCTATCTTAACCTAACCTAAACTTATCTTACCTAACCGATCCTAACCTAACCTAACATAACCTAACCAAACATAACCTAACTTAAACTAACCTAACACATCCTAACCTAACATATCCTAACCTAACATAACATAACCTAACCTAAACTAACCTAAAATGACATAACCTAAGTTAAACTAACCTAAACTAACCTAACCTAACCTCACCTAACCTAATGTAAACTAACCTCTCTTAACTTAACCTAACCTAACCTAAAGTAACATAAAATAACTTAACATCACATAATATGACCTAACCTTACCTAACTTAACCTAACATAACCTAATGTAACCTAACCTAACCTAAAGTAACCTAACCGAACCTAACGTAACCAAACCTTACATAACCTAACCTATCAGAACGTAACTTAACCTAACCTAACCTAATGTAACCTAACCTAATGTAACCTAACCTAACATTAACCTATAGTAACATAACCTAACATAACAACCTAAACTAAACTGACCTACAATTGACTGACATGACTTGACATAAACTGACCTGAAATGACCTGACCCGAAACAACACGACACAACATGACACAACACAACACGATACGACACGACACAACACGGCACGACACAAACCAAACAACACGATACGATTCGATACGACACGGCACGATACGACCTAACATCACATCCTCAAAAATAACCTAAAATAAACCTAACCTTATGTAACCTAACCTAAACTAACACAACTTAACCTCACCTAACATAACCTTACCTACCTAACACAACCTAACATAACATTACCTAACTTAACCTAACATATCCATACCTAACAAAACCTAACTTAACCTAACATAACATAACCTATCCTAACCTAACCTAACCTAAACCAACCTAACCTTACCTAAACTAACCTAACATTATGTAACCTAACCTTACCTAACATAACCGAACCAAACCTAAAATAACCTAACCTAACTTTAACCCAACCTAGCCTTATCTAACCTAACCTAACCTTACATAACCTAACCTTACATAACCTAACATAACATAACCTAACCTTACCTAACCTAACCTAACATATTTCAACCTAACCTAACCTAACCTTAACTTACCTAACCTAACTTACAACTAAACTTATCTAAACTCACTTGACTTGACCTAAACTGACCTGAAATGACCTGACCTGACGTGACACGACATGACACGACATGGCACGAAACGACACGACACAATACGACATGACAAAGCATGGCACGGCACTACACGAAACGAAACGACACGACACTACGCGATACGACACGACACGACAGAAGACACGACATGTTACGACCTAACCGAACATAACCTAACCTAACCTAAACTTACCTAAGCTAATCTAACCTAACTTAACCAAAACTAACCTAACCTAACCTCACCTAATCTAACTTATTCTATCCTAATTTAACCTAACATTACCTAACCTAACCTCACCTAACCTATCCTAACATAACCTAACCTAATTTAACCTAACCTAACATAACCTTACATAACCTAACTTAAGCTAACATAACCGAACCTCACATAACTTAACCTAAACTCACCTAACCTCACCTTACCTAACCTAAACCAAATTAACCTAAACTGACCTAAACTGACCTAAATCCACGACACGATTCGTTACGACAAGACACGACACGACACGACACGACACATTACTATCTAACCAAACCTATCCTAACATAACCTAATCTAACCTTACCTAACCTAACCTCACCTAATCTTACTTATTCTATCCTAACCTAACCTTTCATTACCTAACCTAACATAACCTAACCTAACCTCACCTAATCTAACCTTACTTAACCTAACCTAACATAACCTAACATATCCTTACCTAAGCTAACATAACCGAACCTCACATAACTTAACCTAAACTCACCTATCCCTTACCTAACCTCACTTAACCTAACCTAAACCAAATTAACCTAAACTGACCTAAACTGACCTAAATTGTCCTGACACGACCTGACACGACACTACGCGACATGACAAGACACCACACAACACGACACGATTCGATAAGACAAGACACCGCACGACAAGACACGACACGTTACTATCTAACCGAATCTAACCTAACCTAACATAATCTAATCTAACCTTACCTAACCTAACCCAACCTAACCTAACCTAACCTAACCTTACATAATTTAATCTAACCTAACCTAAACCAAACTGACCTAAACTGACCTAAACTGGCCTGACATGACCTGACCTGACATGATCTGACTAGACCCGACAGGACACGACATGACACGAAAAGACGCGACACGACACGACACGATCTTACCTAACCTAAATTACCCTAAACTGACCCAAATTGTCCAAACACATCCTAACACGACACGACACGAGACGACACGACAAGACACAGCACGATACGACCTAACTTAACCTAACCTAAGATAACCTAAACTGACCTAAACACTCCTGACACGAACTGACACGACACTAAACTAAACGACACGTCATGCCACGACACGAAACGACACGACAAGACACTACTCGATACGACACGACCAGACACAACATGATACGACCTAACCGAACATAACATAACCTAACCTTAACTAACCTAATGTAACCTAACCCTACCTAAACTTACCTAACCTAACCTCACCTAACCTAACTTATTATTTACTAACCTAACCTAACATTACCTAACCTAACCTAACATAACCTCACCTAACCTAACTTAATGTAACCTAACATAAACTAACTTACTTAACCTAACCTAACATAACCTACTATAACCTAACCTAAGCTAAAATAACCGAACCTAACATAACTTAACCTAACCTCACCTAACCTAACCTTACCTAACCTAACTTATTCTGTACTAACCTAACCTAACTTAACCTAACCTAAGATACCCTAAACTGACCTAAACACTCCTAACATGACCTGACATGACACTAAACTACACGACACGAAACGTCACAACACGACACGACCTAACATAACCAAAACTAAACAACCTATCCCAACCTAAACTAACTTAACCTAACCTAAACAAAATTAATATAAACTGACATAAACTGACCTGAATTGTCTTGCCACGACCTGTCACGACACTACAAGTCATGACCCGACACGAAGAGCCTCGATAGGACAATACACGACACGAGAAAACATTACACGATACGACCTAACCTAACGTAACCTAACCTAACTAAACCTAACCAAACCTAACCTTACCTAACCTAACCTAAAATAACCTAACCTAACCTAACCTAACCTAACATAACCTATCCTAACCTAACATAAACTAAACTAACCTAATCTAAACTAACCTAACCTAAACTAACTTAACCAAAACTAACATAACCTAACCTAACCTAACCTACCCTAACCTAACATAATCTAACCTAAACTAACCTAACCTACCCTACCCTAACCTAACCAAACATAATCTAACCTTAACTAAACATAACTGACCTTAACTGACATGACTTGACATAAACTGACCTGAAATGACCTGATCTTAAATGAACTGACATGACACGACATGACACGAAACGACATGACACGAAACGACAAGACACTACATGACAAGACACAATTCGACACGACAAGACAGGACACGACACATACTAACCTAACATAAATCACCCATAACTGACCTAAACTGTCCAGACACGACCTGACATGTCACGACACGATATGATACTACACGACACAATACGACACGACACAACATAGCATGGCACGTCACGACACGAAATGACACAACACGGCACGACACGACTCGATACGACACGACACAACATCACCATACACGACACGATGCAACCTAACTTATCTTAACCTAACATGACCTAATGTAACATACCCAAAATAAGGATAAACTGACCTAAACTGACATAAATTGTCATGACACTGCCTGATACGACATGACACGACATGACACGAAAGAAAACGACTTGAATCGACAAGGCACTGCATGGCACGACATGAAAATACTCGACACGACAAGACTCGATACGACACGACACAACACGTCACAACACGACACGACCTAACCTAAACTAACCTAAACTAACCTAACATAATCTAACCTAAACTAACCTACCCTACCCTAACCTAACCAAACATAACCTAACCTAACCTAAACTAAACTTAACTGACCTTAACTGAACTGACATGACTTGACATAAACTGACCTGAATTGACCTGATCTTATATAAACTGACATGACACGACACGACACGACACAACACGACACGAGAAGACTCGATAGGACACGACACAACACGACACGACACGAATCGATACGACACGACACGAAACGACACGACACGACTCTATATGACTCCACACGACACGACAAGACACGACATGATACAACCTAACCGAACATAACCTAACCTAACATAACCTAATTTAACCCAACCTAACATAACCTAACCTAACATTACCTATAACCTTAACTAACATAACCTAACAACCTCAACTTACCTAACCTAAACTAAACTAACCTAACCTAACTTCAACTAACCTAACATAACCTAACATAACCTAACATAACCTAACCTAATCTTACCTAACCTAAACTAACCTAACATAACGTAAACTAACCTAACCTATCTTAACCTAACATAACCTAACCTTACCTAAACTAAACTAACTAAACCGAACCTAAACTTACCTAAGATAACATCACATAACCTAACCTAAAATAACATAATATAACCTAACTTAAAATAACATAACCTAACCTTACTTAACCTAACCTAGTATAACCTAATGTAACATAACCTAACGTAACCTTACCTAACATAACCTAACATAATGTAACCTTACATAACCTAACATAATGTAACCTAACCTTATCTAACTTTACCACACTGAACATATCCTTACCTAACCTAACCTAACATAACCTAACATAACCTAAACTAACCTAACCTAACCTAACCGTACCTAACCTAACCTAACCTAACCTAATCTAACCTAAAGTAACGTAATGTAACCTAAGCTAACCTAACCTAATATAATGTAACCTAATCTAACCGAACCTTACCTAACCTATCTTTATATAACCTAAATTAGCATAACCTTACCTAACCTAACTTTATATAACCTAACTTAACATAACCTTACCTAACCTAACATAATCTAACCGAACCTTACCTAACCTAACCTTATATAACCTAACTTAACATAACCTTACCTAACCTAACATAACCTAACCTAACTTATCCTAACTAAACCTAACCTAACCTTACCTAACCGATCCTAACCTAACCTAACATAACCAAACCGAACATAACCTAACCTAACCTAAACTAACCTAACATATCCCAACCTAACATAACATAACCTAACATAACCTAAACATACCTAAACCTACCTAACATAAACTAAACTAAACTAAACTAATCCTAACCTAACCACACCTAACCTTATGTAAACTAACTTATCTTAACTTAACCTAACCTAACCTAAAGTAACATAAAATAACCTAACCTAACATAATATGACCTAACCTTACCTAACTTAACCTAACATAACCTAATGTAACCTAACCTAAAGTAACCTAACCTAACCTAACCTAACGTAACCTAACCTTACATAACCTAATCTATCATAACGTAACTTAACCTAACCTAACCTTACATAACCTAACCTATCATAACGTAACTTAACCTAACCTAACCTAATTTAACCTAACCTAACCTAACATTAAGTAATAGTAACATAACCTAACATAACCTAACCTAACAACCTAAACTAAACTGACCTACACTTGACTGACATGACTTGACATAAACTGACCTGAATTGACCTGACCTGACATGACCTGACCCGACAGGACACGACACAACACAACATGACACAACACAACACGATACGACACCGCACGGCACGACACAAACCAAACGACACGACATGACTCGATACGACACGACACGATACGACCTAACCTTACATCCTCTAAAATAACCTAACAATAAACCTAACCTTACGTAACCTAACCTAAACTAACACAACTTAACCTCACCTAACCTAACCTTACCTTCCTAACACAACCTAACATAACATAACCTTACCTAACTTAACCTGACATAACCTTACCTAACAAAACCTAACTTACCAAACATAACATAACCTATCCTAACCAAACCTAACCTAAACCAACCTAACCTTACCTAAACTAACCTAACCTTATGTAACCTAACCTCACTTAACCTTACCTAACATAACCGAACCAAACCTAAAATATCCTAACCCAACTTTAACCCAACCTAACCTTACCTAACCTAACCTTACATAACCTAACCTAACATGACCTAACCATACCTAACATAACCTTATGTTATCTAACCTAACCTAACCTAACATAACATAACCTAACATTAACTTACCTAACCAACCTAAACTAAACTTATCTAAACTCACTTGAATTGACTTGACCTAAACTGACCTGAATTGACTTGACCTGACATGACACGACATGACACGAAACGACACGACACGACACAACACGACACGACAAATCATGGCACGGCACTACATGAAACGACACGAAACGACAATACTCGATACGACACGACACGACACTATTCGATACGACACGACACAAGACACGACATGATACAACCTAACCAAACATAACCTAACCTAACATAAACCTTACCTAACCTAACCTTACCTTACCTAAGCTAATCTAACCTAACTTAACCAAAACTAACCTAACCAAACCTCACCTAACCTAACTTATTCTATAATAACCTAACCTAACATTACCTAACCTAACATAACCTAACCTCACATAACCTATCCTTACCTAACCTAATGTAACCTGACCTAATTTAACCTAACCTAACATAATCTAACATAACCTAACCTAGGCTAACATAACCGAACCTCACATAACTTAACCTAAACTCGCCTAACCTCACCTTACCTAACCTAAAACAAATTAACCTTAACTGACCTAAACTGACCTAAATTCTACTGACACGACCATACACGACACTACACGACATGACACCACGATACAAAACGACACAACACGTCACGATTCGTTACGACAAGACATGACACAACAAGACACGACACGACAAGACACGACACGACAAGACACGACATTTTACTATCTAACCGAACCTATCCTAACATAACCTAATATAACCTTACCTATCCTAACCTAACCTCAACTTACCTAACATAATCTAACATAACCTAACCTAAACCAAACTGACTTAAACTGACCTAAACTGACCTGACATGACCTGACCTGACATGACCCGACAGGACACGACATGACACGAAAAGACACGACACGACCTTACCTAACCTAAATTACCCTAAACTGACCTAAATTGTCCGGACACGACCTAACAAGACAAGACACGAGACGACACGACAAGACACAGCACGATACGACCTAACATAACCTAACCTAAGATAACCTAAACTATCTAAAAACTCCTGACACGACCTGACACGACACTAAACTACACGACACGTCATGCCATGGCACTACACGACACGAAACGTCACTATACGACACGACCTAACCTAACCTAAACTAACCTAACCTAACCCAACCTAAACTAACCTAACCTAAACTAAATTAACCTAAACTGACATAAACTGACCTAAACTGTCCTGACACAACCTGACACGACACTACACGTCATGACACGACACGACACAACACGACACGACAAGACTCGATAGGACACGACACGAAAAAACATGGCACGATACGACCAAACCTAACGTAACTTAACATAACTAAACCTAACCAAATCTAACCTTACCTAACCTAACCTAAAATAACCTAACCTAACTCCACCTAACCTAATCTTACCTTACCGAACCTAACTTAACCTAACCTAACCTTACCTAACCTAACCAAACATAACATAACCTAACCTAAAATAACGTAACCTAACCTAAACTAACCAAACATAACCTAACATAACTTAACCTAACCTAATCTAACCGAACCTAACATAACCTAACCTAACATTACCTAACCTAACCTTACCTTACCGAACCTAACCTAACCTAACCAAATGTACCAAACATAACTTAACCTAACGTAAACTAACGTAACATATTTTAACCTAACCTAACATAACATAACATAACCTAACCTAACCTAACCGAACCTAAGCTAACCTAACCTTACTTATTCTCTCCTAACCTAACATTACCTTACCTAACCTAATAAGGTTAGGTAAGTCTTCAGAGTGCCTCGGAAAGCCGATTCATTCAAAATGAATCCATTGCTATTTGTCTCATTTACAGCCTGTAAAGGCTTCAGGACTGGAACAGTACACATTTCTACATGCTCCTTATTACATGCCTTGTTACATGCAGCTTCCTGTTCGCGATGAATCTTATGGCTATGAACATCATCCTGAGTATCTTTTCGTTCATAGCACTTGAATGGAAGATTGCATTTAAAACAAGTTGTCGTGTAATAAGCATACCCTTTTCCCTTAACACACTTTTTACTTCTCTCATGACGTCTCATATTGGAACTCGTAGCAAAAGCCTTGTTGCATTGTCCACACTTGTATCTTGATGTTGTTGCATTGTTCACAGAATTGTCCACAGTGTTCGCATGTTGATCAGAAGTTATTGTTGCAGTAAACATTTCTTCATCGTCATTTTCAGCACCACCATTTACAAGTCTATTTCTTTTCTGCGGTGATGGTAATAATGGTTTTGAAAGGGGAACAGGTTCTGTACATTTTTTCTGGTGTTTGTTTAGATTGTCAACACGTGCAAACAAATTATTGCAGCTATCACATCTGTAAGCTTTACGACTAGGATTCATTTTACATTTGTGGGTTGCATCTCTGTTTGCATTTCGAGCACATGAAAATGTTTTGTTAGAGTAGCTACATGAACGTCTGTATGATGAGGATGTCAGTTCTGATGTCTTCGGCTCTGTTGCGGAATCAGTTTTCACTTCTGTAGGTTCCATTTTGCAACTTGATGATCGAAACTTCCGCAAATATCGATTCACGGGCAAAGGAACAAGTTCTTTACATGATGCACGATGTCTCTTCGTAAGATCTTGTCTTGCTATTTTCATACGGCACGTATCACAACGCAGCTGCTTGCGAGACGGGTTTTTCACACATATCCACTTTTCATTTCTTCTCGCATTATGCGATTTATTAAATATCTTGTTGCAAAAATCACAGCTGTGCTTCTTCGTAGCTGGAAAAAGTCTTTCCCAGGCGTACACTGAGCAGTGACTGGTAGTTCATCATTCATAGTATTCATTCTTGCTCGAGAACACTGTTGTAAGATGTTTACTCCTTAGTGATCAGTTAACAACTGAGGGATCAGTAGCTCTATTTATGCTAGTAAAAAATACGTTGTCCTCTTGGTTAGACATAGCGCACACGAAAACACTCAAACAATACTTTTTGGAAGTTGGTACAGACGAAATTTATAACGCCTATTACTGCTTACTTACATCGAAATCAAGTGTCTATTCATACCTATTTGACATTTTCTTGTTGAATGAATCCATGCTGGTGTTACTGCAACTGATGATTGGTTGCGATCAACAGGGCTGTCGTCATCTTCTCCCATGTTTCTTGCACACGGCAGTGTACACCTAGCCTTTACCTTTTCGCTGCTGCATGCCATCACAATTTACTTTAATCTTGTTGGGTATTAAGTCGTACCTTCTTGTCGTAGACACTTGAAAATCTCATTATGTCTTCCTCGGAGCAGGGTAACTGTGTTCCTTACCGCATGTGGAAGACTGCACAGTGCCCATAAGTAGTACAATCAATGATTTGACAATATGGTTCGTGGCTTAGTGGTTCGCTTATATAAAGGCTGTGATAAGTACCATCACATATTTCTGTAAAGCTTCGCAATAGACTGCGTGACCAGTAACAGTACGATACCCTACTTAAGCCTGGTGTCACAATGACATAATGATTC
>PNEQ01088038.1:27882-40003 GCA_003012365.1 Medauroidea extradentata | reverse complement strand
AGCAGACTGAAGACTGATAATTTTCAAACTACGCTCGTACAAGTCAGGCTGAGGCTACCGTAACGGCAGTACGAGATGTGATCAAGCACATGTTATGGTTTTAGTACATAAAACATTACATTTTTCAACAATAACGTCTTCACTATTAGAACCTACGTATAGAAGCAGGCAAAATATTAATTTCATTGAAGCAAATAAACATTTGCTTAGTCTATACTTTAAAAAAATTCCGCCAAGCACGATGTGAATGTAGCAATAATATGTTGCTATATTGTCAACTTTGAAGCTGACAAAACAATAACTAAAAGATTTACAACATTAAGTTTTCCTACACAAGACCAGTCACTATATCACTTCATTCAAACACGTCAGGCAAAACCTACTTGTGTTTATGAACTCTATTTCCTTATTATAAGCGTTCTTAGGCTACATATTAACTGAAACGTCATTTACGAAAAACGATCTTACTTGAAAGTATGCACGTTTCTATGTAAAACGTTGTTTTGAGTCAGTCGAGTGTTGTAAATATAATTTTTATATCCCAATTAGCAAACTATTAAATTAATATTAATATGTTAACAGCTAACGTATGCATGATTATTTAATTATGAATATATATTAAAATTAATTAATTAAATATAAAACTGGAATTCACAATAAAAAGTAACCAAATATTTATTTTAACAGAATAACAGATGTACATAAAATACCAGTTTAGTTGTGTACTTTTGGTACTGATAATGAAGCGTTACTTACCTCGGTACTTCATAACGTATTGCTTGTTCTTAAGCAGTAAAGCTTTAAGAACCATAACACAATCATGTTGCCGTTTATGAATTCATTGCTAAAATATGCAATGCTTGAAGAATACATATTTGCAAAACAAGCAATTAACTATGAATTCCGCTCTTAGATTTACAATTGTCGATTACACAGTAAATATGTGAAAACTATCATTTTCGCTTAACTACAGTGACTTAAGCACTTACAGATGCAGAATCAGGACACCATAACAACAACTATTTTGTTAAAACAAATTTCGCGAAATACAGAACTGTAACTGACGGCATGCTTTAACCAATTTTTTCAAGTACGTATTTTTATTAACGTTTAAAGTATCCATTTACATTATCTGATAAACAGCACTGTAACGAGTACAGTATATTGTATTTTCTATTTAATTCAATCTACATCATTTTGGAGGTAATATTTTAATATATTTGTTCAGCTATTATTATTGTTTCAAAATGCATGAATTATCATTATTACGGACTGATAATTACCGTTTGTTTTGTTTATTAATTGCCCGTGAGAATATTTATTAACCAATTTTGTATCAGGTTGGCATGCAGACCATCCATTTATTTTGTTTATTTTTAATATTTGTTTTAATTTTAACGTAACTATAAATTTTGTTTTGTGTTTTCCGAATTTATTACGTATGTCAGGAAGTTAAGTAACGTATATTTTTCTTTTGTATGTAAGTTAATTTTCTCGTTCCCGATTTTGCTTTGTCTATGGGCGCCACGAGGAAAAAAAAGATTGGTGGCAACCAGAAAATTACCTAATGGAATAAAGCGAAACACTGCATCTTTCTCGGCGCAGTATCTACAGACAACACTTTACACCTTCCTGCACACACAATTTTTTCACCATTAATGTTACACTTGACACACATAACTACTCCCTTTTCTATGGTGGCAACTTCAAACAATGACGGACGCGGAATAATTACGCCTTGCTAAAATCTGCGTAAATTGGCGTCATCGTAAGGCTAGGCAAATTAATGGGCCACCGGTTTGAAGTACGTAAATAGGACAGCCGAGTTATGGAGAAGAAATTGGTGCTGTAGGCATCGAAACATTACGTTTTGAGTGAGAAAGATAGGAATCCAGGGACTAAAGATGGCCAAGGAAGCCATTGCACTGCAGATAATTAAACGCTACTTACGGTAATGACGCCATTCAAGTTTTTTTTTCCTTTGTACTTCATTTTGCAAAGCTTCCAACTTTCAATATTTTGGTGTAGCCTAAATGGAATTAATTTTGAAGAAAAGAAGTTTGGACATTCATATTTTTTTTCTGAACTAAATTAATGCCTAAATTCAGAGGTCCTGAGATGTTTAAACTGACTAGCTACCGGCGCATTGTTATTTTAGTCAATTTGGACTTGAGTTAATTACCTAAGAGAGAGAAACTTTTAAGAGGTATAATTTCAAAATTTACAATAGTGCAAGGCAATACTTTCACATATTTCGTTCTAGTATTTAAAAATCACCGTTCAAGATGCTAACTAAATTAGCTCAACTTTCATTTTCATTTTGCTGCAAACTATATTAATTTTTAAAGTCAAGTAAATTTATAAATATTTAATTTAAATACTGTAAGGATGTGTGCATAAATACAGAACTATGATTTTAACATTCAGTTTGGTGCTCTGAATAAACTTTTCCTTTTTATAGATCTCAGTAAGTACACAAATGGTTTTATGTTTATTTTGTTTCAATTAAACAGAAATTTGCAGCTAAACATTTTATTGAGTTACCGGTATGTTAATATTAAGAGTGAAAGGTATGTCTCAACACATTTGTCTCTCTAGGTATGTCACTCATGTCTACACTTACTCACACACTTTGCTACATCTACGATTTGTTTCCACAAAACCTTTATTAATCCAGTACCCTTATCCCACTGGAGCACTATATATATATATATATATATATATATATATATATATATATATATATATATATATATATATATATATATATATAATGCATTTTAATTAAATAGTTACGCTGAAACGTAACAACAGTAAAATTTAGTCATAACCATAATTTATTATTACTTGAATACTTTGAAATGCTACTAATTTTATGAATAAATGCACGGATAGGCCTCTCTGTAGTGGGAACAGGGGGAGAGTGGCAGGATTTATAACCTCGTTTCGTTTTTGTGTTGTTTCAATTTGCTGCGCCTGTTTGACGCAGTTAAATTAAAGCCTTCGCTGGTAAACAGCTGCGCGCGGTGAGTACAAAACATCCAATAATTATGATTTATAGCCGACGAGCCACATTAGGATGACACTAACGCAGTTCCCATTGATTGGATAATTTACGGCGAAAAATTTATGAGATATCAGTGGAATGAAACTGTGATTGTCGTATCGAAATTACGTTAATATGACGCAGAAAATATTTAAATTAGTAAAAAATATTTACTAAATTAGAAATTTTATTTGTTTATAAATACCGCTTACATTTTCTAAAAATTTCATACAGTGCCGCTTTAAATTATAAATCATGATGCAGTTTAAATGAAGAAACATAGGAGAAATGCATTGTTAATTTTCTACAAATAGTTTGCACACCAGAATTAAGAGCAAATTATTTTGTACATTTGTAATGTATCAAATCATATTTTAGTTTTCGAGATTATTTGTTTACAGTGAGTGAGTTTGATACACGACTGTTCTCCAAGCAAAATATCTTAATTAATTTATTATTATTCCTGTTACAAATATGAATACAATTAACTAATAAATCACCTTGAGAAAATCTGACAATACTTAAAAAAAATTGTGTTGCTTTCAGTACTCTTCCTTTCCGTTTCCACCCCCCGCCTCCTTTTTTTCCCTTCATCCCTTCGCAAATGTAAGGCAGCCTGACACGCATTTAGGAATTTAAAGGTTTGATTATAGTCAAAAGTATTGCGGATTGTTTACATAAAAAGTTACAACTGCTTAAAATGAACCTCCCATGGCACTTTATCCATTTAATGTTCAATGTGTATGTCCACAACAGATCATTAGTAATTCAACGATTATGATTTCTCATTCCACCTGATATTAGTTAAGATTAGAGATGATGGTATAACGCAAAAAATTGTTGTGCCAACATATCCTTGAAAACACTGTAGTTTCTTGTGACATGCATGATTGGGTGTTATACGTCTGACACGACGTAGCTGTCTGCTTACCAATAATAGGCATCACATTTTACAATAAGGACTTCTTACTGACTCTGTTAAATAGGACAACAGCTCAGTCATGTTTTCATATGTTGAACGTATGTTGAACCTCAGCAAACAGTCAAGTTTTCCCGCGATCAACCATCATCTCTAGCTATGATATTAGCGATTTGCCTCTAAACAGCAGTGATTTCGGAAAATGTAGTAAAATAGGGTGTTCTGAATGTAACCAGCCAAAATGTGTTAGATAATAAGACACTCATACTTATAATGCCATCCATACCGGTGTTAAAAACGGAACATACAATTTCGAGATCACAATATTTGCAACAAAAAAACTACGAATGCTTCAAAAAATTACAAAACCTTGGATACTTTTACACATATTGTTCAAATAAATATAACTAACAAAGGACAAATTTACGGTTGGAGTTATAAGAAAAAGGTCTGGTGGTATTGTAAATATTTTAGCCACTTTCAGAGTTAGCCACAGCCTTACTTACGAAACAATTAGTTTTTATTTATTTTTTTCAAATCTATGTTATTTAGAATAGTTAACGATGCATGGAGGGGCTAAGAGAATCTATTGAGTTAAATGGGGTCGCTGGTAAATTATATTTCTCTTTAAATTCGCAGATTTTGACAGTTTTCCATAGAGCACGATTTATTTCTGGACAGCAATATCTGACGTTTCCTGGGACTAATTGCATTCCTGTTAAACGTCATATTTCTAAAAACATAAATCCCAATACTAGATAACTAAATTGTCTTTGAATCTTCGTAACAGTTATTAAGGACCACGATTATTTTATTTATTTCTTTATAGTTACATCTCAGATAGTTTGATTGACTTAAAATACTAAAATTTATAATAATACATATGAATAGAAAGAACATCTATGTAAATGCGACTAATTTTAGTTAGCACATTTTCTTTGATAATTTTAAAAATACGAATAAAACACCAATATAAAATTACATATTTTTCACATAAATATATCTTAAATTGTGCTAAAAGCTTATCAACTGAAACAAAAACTTTCCACAAAATATTTAAATCAATTCAATATTTATTATGCTTGTAATCTTCACCTATGTATATATTTTTTATATTTCAGATAACTATGAGCTTTTATGTAATACTACATGGTTATTTTTAACACTATTTATATTTCGGCAAATATATCTGATTTTGTTGAGTAAGCCACAAAGAAAATTACTTTTGATTATTACACATAAGCACAAAGAGTTTTTGTTTCATTTTAGTTAACGCTTCATTCTCTTCAAGTAACCAGAAAGATAATTTAGGAGATCATTAAATAGCACATTTATTAACCAACTCCTACAACTTCGAGCGCAATGTGGTGTTCATCAGATAAGTGAGATTACGAATATACCTACAGTAGTGAATGGCTTACACTTGTTCCCAGCGATGTTTCCATTGCCGATTTCCTCATAATCCTGGCGCCCTTCCAGCATCGATTACCTCGCCATCTCAAGCATAAATTATTATCTGTGAATAATGTAGCAGTCTCTCTTAACTCTCGGCATGAAATATCTTTCCAATTCAACGGCTAATCAAGTTCTGTCGTGAAGATTTTAACACGATTAGCAATGAGAAGAGACAGGAAATTTCGCGAAAAAATTTTTGTATCACTTTGTTTCAGTACCTTTCGTGTGCACCTGCAGCTCTGCTATGTGGTCAGTGATTGGATGCCGTAACACCCAGCGTCTGGAGGTTAAACCCGCAAATCACAGACGTGATGTGTGGCAGTTATCCGCGTACTGATTGGCACAGTCAAATGAATAACGACTCCTACACAAAAACACTCTGCCAAGTTGAGCTGCAATTAAGCACGTAAGGCACTGAAACAAAGTGGGGAAAATTTTTTTCGACCAAAAATTCCCGTCTCTACCAATGAGTTATATCATATAGTCTGTTTACAGTAAACTGGACTCTTTCGAAGAATATTATGTACTGAATAATAATATTTTTTTGTGTTCTCAGACGTAACATTTTGGATACGTAAAATTTATATTCTGATTTGGCACATAAACTGCAATGTTTACATTTTTTAACAAGTGGAATATTGGTAACAATCGACAGGTAGGAAAAAAATAACGATGTCTTTTAAGGACATGCGCATTAGTTTCTGCTGTTTTTTTTTTTTTTGTGATAATAATCTGTTTAATCTTAAACGAGAGCAAATATCAAAAACATGCCTAGTAGTTTTGTTTAAAATAGTTTTTGTCTTGGTACCTAATTATTTCAAAGCAAAACACAATGCAGTTTCGACTAAAAAGTAATTTAACAAGAATTTCGGTAATTTAATAATTAACTAAAGACAAACTATGTATTGCCTTGAAAAAATGAGCCAACATGAAGAAGACAATCTTAAACTACTCTGCCAGACAGATTTCTTTCTATCTTGTCTCGATTAAGCGTAAGAAATTAATATCGCTAAAAAAAAGTAGAAACTAGATATTTAAAGTGCATTAATTTACCGTGAACTGCCTATATAAATATACGTACACAGTGTCAACAAAGATGGATACCTGGCACGTGCATAGGCATACATTAGCACATAAATTAATTAATATAGTCATGCATGCTTTAGTGCAGCCATACGTATACGAGAATGCATGTACTACGTATCTGAAAATATATAGAATTTAAAACGTCTAGTTAAACCAATTAAGTATTATCCAAGCATTCTGTCACATAATGAATATAACTGAGCAAGGTGGCACATTAACGATAGCTCACTAGGATAATGAGAAAAATATAGGATTTGTTGAAAACACATTTCCCCACTTTTTAACCCTTAAGAGGGCGTGTTAGATAAATAAACGCTGAAAACATCAATTGAATTCTACGCATTTTTCGAAGCCAATATGGATAAAATATTCAATGATAATCCTAGATAATGGTATTTACCAACTTATTAGTAAATATTTATTCAAAATTACTAATTCTTTACGCGTGATTCCTTGCGGCGCAATTAAATGCACGAGGTTCCGGCGTCAGAGATTGTGCCTCAGAAGTTCGTAACACTGGAAACAATTTTGTTTAAAACGTTGGCTAAAACTATTGTCTAGTATTGCTATTGCTTAACTTTCGCAAATTGGCTTTGAGAAATCTACAGTTATAGATTAATGCTTTTAGCGTTGAATTATGTACCACGCCCTCTTAAGATTTCTATTATTCACCCAAACATAAAAACTAAAAAAAGATGATTGCCTTTTTAAAGTGAAATTTACAACTTTAATAAGAGTTTATTTACACTCATGCATCTTCCGATAATGCTTTTTACTACGCTGTATAAGGAAATAAGAATTTACTCTATTAAACGTAGTCTGTAAGTACCTATTCTGGAATTAAATCTTGTTTAAATTTGCTGATGTAAGAATTCTCACATAAAATTGTATTATATTGTGTGTAAGATAGCTAAAGTATTGAAATAATAATAAAAAAAGAGATTGTTTATCTACTAAAATCTCAACCCCTTGCTGTTTTAAATATCACGTATATCATTATTTGTTGTGGATGACTACGTTGAGATAACGGCTAAATTTTTATGTTCACACACAGAAAAGTAATAAATATTTTAAAAAAAAAATTAAAGGTATGACACACTCCGTTCAATTTTGTTAATCTTTCTACGAGTTTCAGAAAATTTTAGATGGGCTGTTATAAAATTCGGAACTGAATTTGTAGTTTGGAACTATCTTAAACGCCGTCATCACCTAGCGCTCAGCCATCAGCGACTCAAGTACCCGAAGTTCTGGAAACTTCTACTCTCTCCCCGAAGTGCTTTTTCTGTAGGTTTGTTACGGGTTACTTTTTTCTTTACTGTTTAATGGAACATCAGTGTTTGTCAGAACCGCTCCATACATGCCGTAACTTTTATTATCGAGTTTTGCGCGCCATTCTTTTTTCTTCCGAGCTCAAGCTGTAATAGAGTTCCGTGCAGCGTGAATCTTTCCAGTTGAAGTTTCCAGGCATCAGAAGTTAAATACGAGCAACTAGAAACACTTCGGACGCAGGTAGTTTTGTAACTACTCTGCCGACAGCTAGTTATACAAATTATAAACGTTTACATGAGCTATAGTAAGGTTGTTCGCGCACGAACACACTCTACTGTTGCTTCATAGTAACACGGCGCTGCGCAATAACAAGATATGCTATGGCAGAGCAAAACTGATGCGTGAGAAAATTGTATTAATTTGTTGAACACTACTTCGAATTAAAATAAAAAACCGACATATGAAATGTCATTTAAAAAGTGAAAAGTAAAAAAAAAAAAAAAATATTATTGACCCTTTTAAATGCGTCCAGGGACCGCTAAGTGAACAATATACATAATTTACAAATTGTACACTTAATTTAAAAAACTAATAACAATAAATGTAATAAACCGGCATCGCTCTGTTAGCATATAAATGAAAATTTGTTTATAGCAATAGTTTAAATATAAAAACAAATTTTACATGTATGGCATCATAAGTTAATTCTATACTTTTCACTTCATCCCTTATATTTTAAGTATTTTTGCCTCCTTCCTTTTAAAATCACTTAATATGTTGCCAGTAAGACTTAACGTAATTAAGAACAGAAATATTGGTTCAGAGGGACAGGAAACGAGGAAGAAAATTTTCCATGGGGAGTGCAGCATTTGCCTTGAGCGCTATGAGAAAAACACCGTGTACTGAAATCGGTATCACCGGACCTGGAATCAAAAACAGTTCCTTCGAATGCAAGTTTAGTTAGTTACAAATGAGTATGCATATGACAATGGATTCTAGCAAGCAGGTAATTGAATTTGCGAAATGTTCCTTTCATTACATATCTCACATAGTTGTTAATACCAGCAGCAAATAATTATAGGTTATATTTATGCCGAGTGATTAGGAATTTCTGTTTTCAAGTCGGGAAATAATTATATTCCAGTAATTTTTTTTTATTTCACGAGACTTTTATTTCGTAAAATTTAGGGTTTTCTCTTGTAATATTTGCGCGCAAGCTTGGCCGTAATCAGCCAGTAGAATGAAATCGCTGAGCGGGAAGCTTGTTCGGGAGGGAATCACAGCACAGCTATTGTAACGTCTCAAATTACCGTGATCTGACGTCCAATTTCGGCTGTCTGCAGCGCATAAATCATAGGAACGGCGAGTGAAACTTAACACCTAGGGTTGGATCAGAGATTCAGGATGGTAACCCTCACTTTCGTGAATGTATTCATTCCCAGAAATCACCAGTGGAATACCAGATAAAAAGACAACATACTTTAGTAATAATTCACGCATAATGGACGACAGATTTCCATTGGTTTGATGGACGTGTGTTTTATTCGCAGTTCCTAATACCGCTTTGAGGAAAGGTGAAATAAAATTTCAAAGGAGGCAAAGAGTTAAAGAGTGTTTCTCTACATGTGAGTTTGTGAGTGTTATATTCCAAAAATTGACTGTTTTATCCAAGACTAAATGTCTTTGGCACCAGGAAGAATGCCTCTCATATTTTGACACACTATCTTATAACATCACTTTAACATTATTGTTCTGTCTTTATAAACGTGATAATTTTCAATACGTATTAAATAAAACTTCTAAATGATGAGTTTTGACAAATAAGGCGATAAATATTAGACAGTCAGTAAAAATTTTAACTAACTGTATATATGTGTCATAGTTTGGAATGATATATCATTCCAGTTTTAAATGAATGACGCAGTACTTCTGAGTGGTTTAATGTATCTTTGCCAGATACAAACGAGCCAGTAATGATGACATAATATGTTAACATAAAACTTTAGAAATGTTGTCTGGTGTAAGTATCATTGTTCGTATAATAGTCTGGGGATTTTTTTCTGTAGTGCTACTAACAACGTCATCTCGCAAATTACTGGCCTATTCTCCTAGGTCTTGAAAATGACGTTATTAACGTGGTAATTGTACCTCCATTAACTACCAACGAGCCACATGGGGTTGAAAGTTCTTGGAGCACGTTTCTTGGAGTCAACTTACGCCCATATTTCATTTGGCGGTGAAATCTGGCTCCCTAAGTCGGTGCTATACTCTGCTTGCTGAGTGGGTAAACGAGTCGCAAGTCAAAAACTAATTAAAATTGCAGAAGATGGCGTATTCGCATGTGAAGTACTTAGTAAGTGTGCAAAACGGTCAACCTTGAAATCATACAATTGAAATCTAGTTATGTGACTTTTTTTGTTGTACACAGGCTACTCACATTGGAGCTTTTTATTACATTTGTTGAAATGGGATTGTTGAGTATTTCCGTCAAGACTCATACACACCTCAAGCTGCAGCGATAGAGTGCCAGGAATAAAATGTTGCCTACTGTTATATGAGTTAATTAAGGTTTATGCTGTACATACATTATGTTTGCAGTGGATATCAATCATCGTGTATATGGCGCGGCGGGACAAACACGTATGTACGCATTATTGCCTAACCACTAGGCTCTATATCGATGCGCCCAAACCTCACGTTCGTTTTACACGTAAACGATTAATCCTATTAGGAAATTGATGTAGCAGGAACTTTTTAACGTAGATAATATTACACAATAATTTACCTTTATATTATAGAATATTCTGAATTACACAACTTAAGAATGCCCACACATTTTACGCTCATAAGAATGGAGAGTATCAACTTGCTTTTACATGGGTTTGTCCACCGGTTTAATAAAATAATATTCCAAGCATCGTTTATTTACAATCAGTTTCCAATTTATGGGGATGTTAACATTCTTACATTTGAGATTTAAATGGTTATTATTACCGTTAAGTAAAATACGTCTTATACACTTGTTCGACTTATTTTAAAGAGGATTCACCTGCCGGGGTTTTTGTGTGTTCTTTCTGTACATACCTCATAAACATAATAAGCACGCAAATGCAATTCATCTGTTTCAACAAAAAAACATTAAATTATAACTTTAAATGAAAATATTATTTCAAAACGGGTGACGCGAATTTTAATATTCCATACTACACATTCAATTTTTAAATTTAAAAAATGTACGTTATAGGACTTCGCAAAAAAATACACTTAATATGGAGTGATACATGTAACACGTAAATTAAATCTTACATTTAGTCTCATAAGAATCCAAAGTCTCGTCAACTCCGATACGAGAATGTAGTTTGGCGATTTCATGAACAGTTTGTGTGCTGTACGGTGGCGAGGGTGGTATCTACATGTTACCCAAGTGCTAGAAGTTAGAGGAAAATAACAATCACATTATCCAGGGAGATTCTGATGAGCGTCTCAATAAGGGTGAGCAACTATAAATAGTTTCCTGCCGACTCGCTCTTAAACAGTCCCAGATTGTCCTGAATGATCTACACGTGAATGAAATGTAGTATGTTACGAAGTATTAACGCAAATTTTAAATGTCACTTTTCACTGGCAGTGAGCTGGGAAATACATATTAAGTTTTTTTTTACAGTGTAGTATCGAGTTCCTACTTCTATACAACTTGTCCCACACTTGTGATTACACCGTAATGTTCTCCAGGTGGTTGACGCCTCAAACCGGTAGATGGTTGAAGAACTAGTGTGAAGTTTATCTCTGCCACAAGTAAGTGAGAGATTTTGGTCAGAGCTTAACATCGAGGTCGTTAGCGTTGGCGAGGGATGGCATGAGGTAAGTACGGAGCAGCGCCGGAAGGAAGGGGCGGGTGAAATGGGAGATCCCCGAGAAAACCCGTCGTGCAACGGCCTCGTCCGGCACGATTCCCATATGTGAAAATCCGGGGACTGACCCCGCCGGGAATCGAACCCGGATCGCCTTGGTGGGAGGCGAATGGTCTGACCATTCGGCTACCGCGGCCCCTTCTCTTCCACAATGAACACTGACAGTCTGAATGGCTATGCAAGGGCACTTGTATATCCGCATAAAAACGAAGTAATTTTCGTACAGAATTTCATACGAATTTAAGTTAAGGTTATTCGCAAATTTCGGACACGGCGTATATAAGTCAAAAACTTCAATTATATATTTTTATTCTAAAATTTCATGTGAAATCAGTCAGTAAAGGTGAAATTCAATGCTGTTACAGTGACAAAAATTTCGCTAAATCTACAACGCAAAATACAGAAGGAAAAAAAAAAAAAAAAAAAAAAAATTAA
>PNEQ01088038.1:0-27782 GCA_003012365.1 Medauroidea extradentata | reverse complement strand
CATGAGTGAATTTCTAGCTGTGTACACCCTCCCTGTCCTCTTTACCACAGTCACATTAAGGTAAAAATTATTACATCCCTTCTTCTATTCCCTCGTGTAATCTTTCGCTACGATATCACCCTCATTAACCTGTGCGGGCCATTGTATTCCCATTTCCCTTGCTGCCTTTATTATTTCCAAGTCCTCTTCTTCTACCGGCGTTTTCTTTGCCAGTTTAATTCTTTCAGTTTTCTACAAAGAGTAATTAAACTATGAACAGGGCGAATTAGAACTACGTGAAACGAAAGAAATTGTTCCATGGTATGTCAGTTACAGTAAGTAATGTGAAAATCTAGCTCTATGGCCCTGATTGTGGAAATACAGATGCATCCTAGTAATTCACTAGTAATTAATAATTAAAGCAAAATTCTAGACTACTAAATAACCAAATGTTTCTTATGTCACAAGGGGAAATTTTAAAAGTGTAATATCTTCCTCTCAGTACAAGAATTTCCTGCTAGTAATGTCTATGAAAACCACTGTAAAAAAACTTCCTCAAATGTTTAGGAAGTTATTATCCCAGACGCAGGTACCATACTTCCGTCTTGTAAATATGCAAACGTTTACAAATGTGACAATACAAGTCTGTTAACTTTAGTATGCATTTGACTGTTTTATAATTAGGTTTAGGAGTGTACCCATGGATGTCTGGGAAATTATTCAACCATACCTACTATCTTAGCGCTCCTATACGCACGTCTGTTAAATTTACAAACTATTTTTTAGTGTGTACTCAAAATACACGTAAGCGTAGTGGTAAATTATACAATAGCGTGACCCTGTGAGGAAAATATACGGATAGCGGTAGAAAGTTGTATGAAAGTTGTTTCTCCAAAAAAAAAAAACTGGACTGCTTCTTTTCTTAGGTTTTTATGTCTGTTTGTTACCTTAAGAAATTACGGGCCATGTTTCCACGGTAACGGTATATTATTTGCAAAAACCTTCAAATCATTAACAATAGCAACATATAATCTATTGACAGCTCTTATAAACAGTACTTTGCATTCCCGCTGAGTGCAACTACTCGCATAAGCTGTACTCATACATACGGGATGTCTGGAAAGTGTTTCCTGTATACAATTATTAATAACATCCGCTAGAAATACGAAAAGATGTCAAAATGCTTGCAAAATGATTGGACACCATCAAAGTATTTTGGCAGCTGGAAAAGAACATCACTGACCTTCCACTTGAACACATTTGGTATCATCTTCCTCAATACGCGTTAACATTTCAACGGCAAAAGATGCTGACATATGGTATCATTTGGCAACATAGCTTGAACGATTTGCACTCTGCACGAAACCATAAAAGTTTATTTGAGATGCCGTGAAGGGAACTTCTTGGAATCTGCCATTTACGTGAGGTTCTGCGCACCCATTTCTTCGGGCTTCGCATAAGACTGCCTCACAGCTTACCTTCTCAACTGAGGTCGATGGTCGACCGGTCTTCCGTAATCCAGCGACCGATCATGTGATATAGAACTTCTTCTACCACGCCTACACGTTCTTTACATCAGGCGGAATCTTTCCGCATGTATGTTATTAGAGATCGCGTCTCGAATTACCCCAGGACACACTGAGCTTTTTCCTGATATCTCAACAAACATTATGATTTTCTGGACATTACACCTGCTGCACTATTTAGTTATTACAACTTTGCAACAAAAAAACCTGACTTGCGTCCAGACACTTTAGCACTGGTTTCAATGTTGTCTTCATATAGCGGCTGTTATTAATTCTGTAATAAGGGAATAATAAGGCAAACACTTTTCGGACATTCTGTATATTATTTAAGCAGACATTAACGATATCAGTTCATGATGAGCACTCGCTTCAATACTGTACATCTGCTCTACCTATTTATAGCACATTTGGCACGAAGTGTGTGTGTAGGTGTGTGTATACATACATACATACATGCATGCATACATACATACATACACACGCCTGTACACACACATAGTGCTATGATAGAGGACGTTAAAATTCTGCTTGTAGATTGCTAAGACACTTGGAAATATACAATGTATTTCATTTTGTTTACTACAGTTACCAAAATATTGAACTAATTACAAACAAACATGACATGCGAATCTTATCTTTACGAGTGTAATCTGTTAATATGTAGTCACTTTTAGCGGCTATTTCTGACACGGCTATGTAAGATATTCGGCGGTTAAGGAAATTATATGGAAGAAAGTCTAAAATCGTTTTAAATTGGCACTATAACAACGGCGCATATCAAACGGAACTAAAGGGTGAGTTGGTGGAACGCCCTCTGATAGGCCAGAGATACATCAGCACAAAATTATTAAGAGTCAGTATATCAAGTAGATTGGATATTTTTTAACGCAAGTGAGGTGGATACGAGAAGAGTACAAGATAGCGGGTGGATTTCAAGGATGGGATAAACAGGTTATCTCTGGCAAACCGCCGTCTAATGGCAAATTCCCACAAGATTCCCACGTGTAATAAACTGGAGCGGCTCTGCTGATAGTCTAACCCTAATAATACATATTACAGGCAAGTGTTCTGGCAACACCGCCATTTGACTGGGCCCCACTATGGAGGACATGGGTCTTATTCCTGTCCAGCACCGTCCTGATTTCGGTTTTCCAGGAAACTACGCCAAGAGAATCGTGGGATAGTCCCTGAAGAGTTAGCGGACGCTACCTTTTTTACGTTTGAGGCACGGAAACGGGGAAGGCGATAAGTTGAATATAACACGTCCGTCCAACACCTCATCGCCTCTAGGTGCGAACGACTAAACTAGCGCGCAGTGTTTTAGTAGAATATGTTTTCAATGCGACTTCAAGCGATGACCTTCTTATTTCATGTTTGAAAAGTATGTGGTTTACTCAAATGCAGGTTTCTATGATTTTGGTTTACGATTACGGTTGATAATTTCTCAGCTATACTGCAATTTAAAAAAAAGTAATTTTTATCACTTTTGAGGAGTTTCAATTAGTGGATGGCATTTTTAAAATGATAGGGATGCAGTTTGAAGTGTGTCCTTTCGTAGATAAACCCATTGGAAACCTTTTTAATATTTCTACAAGAAAAAATACTTTCCGTGTCACGCTACAGAGCGGGTCACGTGCCATATCCACTTAATCATAAGGACATCCAGGCCGTCCAAAACTACTTTCTATATATGTAGTCTATATACTGTACACATATACTACTGTCTGCCTGCATGTTTGTAACGTAAGCGTTCAAATACCGTTCATCCTTTTGCGGTGAAATTTTGGCGTTTGTTGTTGACACTAACAATTACATGCACACTACAAGAGCGGAAGCAAAACGAGACCACGGACAGAAATTTAGTGAAATATTTTGGCTTTTGCAAATTGATTCTAAAACGGTCAAATGGCACTTAACATAATTTTGCACCATTTAAAATTTCCAAAAAAAATTTTGTATGAAAAAATTTTTAAGGTATCTTTTTAACATTACCGTAAATTATATATTTTAATAATATTTTAAGTAATACTGTTACTTATACGAACTATGAAGTGCTGAAAAGTTTTAATAAAAAACTTGTACAAAATTTTTGGATAAATTTAAATTTTGAAAAATATTTTTAACAGAAATACATATTTTTTTGAATTACATATGACAATATGAAATACATACACTGAAAATTTGCACGACTCAAAGATGCAGTAAATTTAAAAACGTGCGAAAGAAGTTGCGTGTAAGAGCTAGTGTATTATATATTTTGGTGTTTCATTTTATGAAGTACTTGAGTGAGAAAAGATTAAAAATATGAACATTATTTTTAAAAAATTCTCTTAGGTCATTAAGATATTTATTCTTTTATGTGTTGTAACACATAAAATTTGAAATTCCGCTTTATTACTATATTGGTTAGGGTTATACGAAAAATTCTACAGACATCGGAACATAATATCGGTGTTTCACGGAAACTTATTTAAGGGGCTTGCGTGAGTCACGTTTTAAAATGTCTGATTGCAGAGAAATTTCTTATGGAGTTTATATATATATGAAGAATTGTAAACTGTTGTGTACGATTCATATAGAGAATTTGCGCGAATTTTCGTAAAAAGAATTACATAATTACATTGCTTTCTGCTATTGTTTTGCCACCCAAAATATGGCAACTCATGA
Source organism: Medauroidea extradentata (assembly GCA_003012365.1). Taxonomy (NCBI): domain Eukaryota; kingdom Metazoa; phylum Arthropoda; class Insecta; order Phasmatodea; family Phasmatidae; genus Medauroidea; species Medauroidea extradentata. The sequence goes on along the minus strand of PNEQ01088038.1, from coordinate 23,610 downwards.
AAAATAACGTCCTGCGCATGCGCAGTTCGAAAATGTTCGAAAATGATCGACTTCACACGATTACCATTGAAATGTACGGCAGATGCCACTCCATAGACTAATACCTCCATGATTCTTCTACGACCGTGTCCAAAAGAATACACCCACAAAATGTCGATCAAACTCCATGGACTTCCTTTCCTGTTGGAGATAAAAGATAATCGCAACGGTTTGACCACATATTCGCTCCACATAGAAAATGTTTTTCGCAGACATCATATACGGACACTTTAAGACAGGTAATAAATTACACATATCGCTGACATCACAAAGTTATTTGTAAGCGTCATAATATTACAAATTATTAGTATGACAATTTTAAGTGTTCAGGAACTAACTAAAGTTATTTTTAAAACATTCTGCAATGCATGAGGAAGGTTCATAATTTTATTCGTTCGAGATATACGCTTAATTATAGTGGGTTCTGAAATACAAGGAAAAAAAATATTTACAGAGTGTTTTTCGTTTTATATTATTTGACGAAATCTGTCAAGCAATAACCAAATACATTTTAGGTCTGTCAGTGGAACGTTCAGAATCTCTGAGTACGTTGCCAGCTATGTTGACGAGCGGTAATCTCTCCACACTGACTTGAAACTTCATCAAGAATCAGTATCCCGTCGTCAATGTTGCCAAATGGGACGTTGAAGAAAACCCGGGCGATCTCGTTTAAATTAGGAACATGTCTTCCGTAACGAAGGTTTTTTTCCTTCTCTCGTCTTGGACCAGGAAGAAAAAAGGAACCCAGCCAAAACTTTTACAATTGATTTTCCCTATACCTTATCCTCCCTCCATCTTCGACTACCTCTGTTTTTCCACCCTCTTTCTCCCTCTCAGCTCACACACGCTCTTTTAGCAACTTCTTCCGTTTCCCGTTAACCCCACACTTTTTTCTACGGGTCTACCTCCCACCCCTTCAGTATCTTTCGGTTCTCTTTACCTCCCGTCCCTTCGTTTTCGATAAAAGTCCAGATCTGAATCCCCATGGGGGTCGAAAAGTCCGGAGCAGTTGAATTGCGCGAGGGCTGGGGTCTAAGGGTTAAGGTTTTGGACGCGGAGTTAAGAGAGGCCAGTTGCGTGGGACGGGGGTATGTACGCGTTGCGCGAAGAGAAACTACTGTTTCTGTAGAGCCTTGGGGTAGGGGAGGGGGAAGGGGAACTTGGAAACGAGTAGTATAGCACCTGCAAGGCCTCTGCTCTGAATGTCGCCGAGAGCACACCAGTTCCACTGGCGCATTCTGTTTGCGGAAGGGTCGCTTTGAAAGATGAGGACGTAGGGTCGTGTTGGACAAGGGGGAGAGAGTTGTTATTTGACGACGGGGGTCAGCGACACCCCCAACTCGGGGGTACATCTGAGTGCGAGACAAAGCAGTGCTGTACGGGTGGTCGCGTGCAAACTGGCGCAAACGAACGGTTGTCCCAAGCTGCGTGCGTGTCAACAACGCGAGACGTTACTCCGACAACTCGGTGCCGGCCATTGCCCTACAGTGACGTCTGTCTTCCGGTTCTCAGCAAATCCTACCAACACAGCAGCCAAATTTCCCGAGAAAATCACTAACACTAAGGCAGGTTTCGCTATTACAGTTAATTAATAATTGACATTTCAAACTGAAACTACAGACCGGCGAATAAATTACATTATTTTAATCATTCAAAACGGCAGTAAAATTATATTTCGAGTGATACAAAGTTGCCAGTTATTCTATTAGTAGAGAATTTACATAAAATCCCATACAGTTGGTAATATTTGTTCTGTTACCAATTTATTTTAAGCGCAATAATTTGAATTATCAACTAATTAATTTGACTAAAAACCGAATATTATAACATTTTTATCTCTTTGAGTAACTAGTGTTATCTGCTGAAGTATTTTAAGCTCTAGATAACATTAATCCTCCTGCTGTAAAAAAAAAAAACTATACATACAAACTAAAATCATTCGCATAACGGAGTACAAATTAGCTTCTTACCTCTGCTTAAAGTTACTGTTGAAATAATTATAGGAATCATACATTTGAATATTACACGACGGATTTTACGATATGCCACTATTCTTTAAATAAGTTAAAATAGGCAATGCCTTAACTGAATCACATTTTTATACATGCCTAATATCACGTAGTGTATGATTTTGTATTCATTGTTTTGATAATTTTTGTCATAATTGTTGCTCTTTATCTAGAAAGTGGCATCGCAACAAAGCTGAAAAAGTAAAGAGTTCTACTTCTTTACATTTTTATAAAACATCATAGTTAGTTAAAAACTAATTTATCTTCGCAGCTTCCTGGACCTACAGGACCCTGATGAAGAAAAATCCCTTTCTATAATCGCTATTCTCCTTAGTATTTGCGTTTACAATTTGCCTGCAATGTAAAAACCTTTCGTTCTTTCACAGTAAATACCTTGTAATACAATAGTTATACGATTTTCCATTATATTTTACAAAATAAACATCGTAAATCTTCAGGAGTAGGGCCTATTTTAAAATTGTCAAATTTAGTTCTTATGTGGACGAATGGAGATAATGTTAATGACTGTGTTATCATTCAAACAAATACACCTTTGGCAGCCTGTCAAATATAACAAATTTGTTTGTACTTTAACAACATATTTCTAAGGAAGAAAACATTTTAAAAATTTTTGTGACACTACATACAATTGTGAATTTACAATAAAATTACCAAAAAAACATTAAAATTGTCCTTAAATTTGCAGCAATCGTATGTAATGTATGTATGTAAATCTGTAGAGTTATGTATTTTAGAACCACCTTTATTTGGAAATCTTACAAAAAAACTTTTTGTAATACTTTAAAATATTTTTTCCAACAATATTCCACAGATTTTTTTATTTTGTAAAAGTGGAAAAAATAATATGACCCAGTTACAGCCAGAAAGCCATTAGAGAATCTAATAAACATGATAAAGCATCAATTTCCATATTAAATCACCATTAAATTGTTGATAACGTAATTGAGAAAATTGATAACACAAGTATGGCAGTTGAAACCTCGAATATTTACATTTTGTTTTGCTACACAAAGAAATTACATCGTTCAAACATCGTCATAATCGCCATAGTCACGACTAATATTATTTAACGGAACGTTTAGGCCTATGGACGTAAAAATGGAGAGACTGAGAATCAGCCATCCAAGATATAGTGACAACTATGTAATCGAACGTTTGGCAGAAATAACGAATTCCTTCGGCACAATCTCATACGCTTTCAAATAGACGAAATTTTCGCACAACATTACTTCATTAGAAATGTGTCAGCCCGGTAAAAGGTTTTCACATAAAGTTCGTAAGTTTACCATTTCCTGTTTTACTTTCTATTTTTTTAACACTGATAACAAAGACTAAACAACCTTAAAGTTTTCAGCTTTAGTTAAAGGTTTGCAAGCAACTTACTTATTTATGTCCTCTCATAGCATTGACATACAAAAATGTAATGCTTCGAGTAAACTTTGGTCACTGTCTGAAATGTGTATTATTACAAACGTAGTTGTTTCATCAGAATTCATTATAGTTTATAGGCACTCCTGAAGTAAGAATTCACCAGCAAGGCTAGGGATCATGGATATAAATTAACAAAAAAAATTAAATCGGTCATGTAGATGAAATAATGTGTACAATTATTCACATGGTGTCTTTTTGTATGGTGTACCTACAACAAGAAATACTAGTTAATGCAAAGATTTGATAATATAGTTTCTAAATATCATATTTCCTTACACTAGTTTTAATAATTCTTGAAATACACGTATTATAAACTATGAATAATGAGAATTTATTGGTTTGTGGACATACGCTATTGACCATGTTGTGCTGATCAAATTTGTGTTGAATGACAAGGTACAAAAAATAACAAAAAAACACATAAAACTCACACAATAAACAGAGGAAAAAGCAATCCCAGAGGAATTTTACCAGTCTTTATAATTAGACACAGAATTCTTACACTAGAATCCAGTCGAATATCGACACAACACCCAGACACAAATAGAACCAGATTTCAAAAAAGAAAAGAGATGGAAGTAGACATAAAACAGTGAACAGTGGACAACAAACAAATGACAAGAGACAACACAACGCAAGTTGCAAAACATGAACAAGGCATATGTCCACAAACCTATAAATTCTAATTGTGAACTCCCATTGCTACAACATTTAAAAATCTCATGACAAATGGTTCTTAAATCTTCGATATTGGTCAACTAAATTTTAAATAATCGTTCCTCAGGATTTCATATGATCAAAAAAAGATAAAAGGACCATAATACTTAAGAACTGAATAAGATATGAAAACAATACATAGAACTCAAGTCACTGTAGCAGGTTCAACATAGCACCGAGTTCGAAGAAACTCGGATGAATGGTTCGTTTAGAAACTTCACTTGAACAAGAATGTTTCAAAATCGCTACTATATTGAAAATATTAATACAGAATGACGTGCGTATAGGAGCGCTAAGAAAGTAGGTATGGTAGAATAGTTTCCCAGACATCCATGGTAACACTCCTAAATCTAATTATAAAACAGTCAAATGCATACTAAAGTAACCAGACTTGTATTGTCTCATTTGTAAACGTTTGCATATTTACAAGACTAAGTATGGTAACTGTCCCATACTGCGTCTGGGATAGTAACTTCCTAAACATTTGAGGACGATTTTTACAGTGTATTGTTAGGTAATAATTCTTGTTTGTTTGGAAATGTTCAAATGGCAGCCACTGTGAAAATATCGACAAGAAGAAAACACATAAATTTAAAGTTATCCTACAAAGTATACCCTATATCGTATATCGAGTTTAATGAAATTATTAATATTAGTTATTCAGATATCTTGTGTGATAAAAAAAATGTTTGAACGGCAGCCAGGCGGGAAGCAAAATACATTAAGGTCAAGTCAGGTTTCTATGACTGTTGAGCGTATCCAGTCGACCTAATAAATTGCATTACCGTTAGTACCAATAAATGCATGTCGCAACATATTACCTTACATTTTCTTGCTTGTTTTGTGTCTAGCGTGAATTTGTTAACCGACATTATATTTTTAATTCCGTGCTTTCTCCTTTACTGCGAGAAATCCTGTAATCTACCGAAATGCATGTACTTAAAAAAACTTTGTTATGTTCGTTAACACGTATGTTGAATGCATTGACCTATATTTGTAACTTGTTCAGGGTATTTAGTATTACATACTTTACAGTAGGTAATGTGTAATGTACGGTGTTTTCTATACAACAATAACTACATTTTGTACATTTTATTTTACAAATATACAACCCACAGTAAATTTAATGAATCACTTGCATTATGCATACGATATGAAATGTAGATATAAAAGTCAGTTTTTAAATGTATGTAATTACGGACAAAAGTGAGAGGTTTTCACTAAATTAGTTTGATATATTCTTAAAAGAAACAGACCGTTAAGATATTAACTAATCTCGGAAGCAAGTTACAAGAGAAAAGGTTCATCATTTCAAAAAAATGTTCAATAAAGCGAGGAACTAATGATAATCTTGTAAGAAACGATTTTGAGTCCCACGTCACTTCTACGATTTTTTTTATATATGCTACTCATTTTAAAATGACCATTTTTAATATCGTGGTCGTTGGTTTTCAGTTAGACAATTTGTTTCTTTCATGTGTGGTGATGTAAACAATAATATTGTGTATCTGTATTAACTCGCAGTGTAAGTAACATGAAACGTGTACAGACCTCGCAATGCTTAAAAGTAATTGTTTAAAGGTATATTGAAAAAAAATTGACTGGATGGTTTTTTGACTTACTCATGTTATTTTGTACAACTTATATATTTTTTTCTCTATCTCCACGGCACGAGAGTTGATCAGCCAGTCCGGGAGGGAAAGGCAACTTATAACATTTACGTGACGTGCCTGGAAGCGAGCGCGCGGTTTCAAAGGATCGTTACGCCCGCGCGGTTGGTATTAAGTTAACTAGCCTCAGTGTTGGCACCATCACGCGAGAAGGCAAAAAACAACGATGCTACCACGAACTGACGACGTAGCAAATGATACCGGCCCTTCCCAGCCGCCATTTCGAGTCCGGTGTAAACGAGCTGTTATGTGATAAAGACAACGTGCAGAGAGATTAAAGCTCGCTGTAACTTGATTTTCCCGGCCGCAGTGGTATAGCCGTCTGTATTTAGAGTGTAAACGGGACACTAAAAAAATTCATCAGTCGACTGCAACGCAACATGAAGTATCCCGTTACGAAGTACGGAATGCCACACATAAGTTAATTATTGTCGGTACCGTTGTTATTATTTCGCAATATTGGTTTGTCAGGCCTTCACAGACTAGCGAGATCTGCGTAACAATTCCTTTCAGCAACCACATGTGTAATTACATAAGTGGTTAGAGTTATCATTGCTGCGTGGCCAGTGACACAACCAAGGGGTAAGGAAGGGGGCTGGTGGTTGAAACACTCTTAGAAAATGTGCGAAGATTTTTAAAATAATATTTAATTTTTCTGTAAGGTAATATTACCATTTTTCTTTTAAAAGTTTCATAAGACTAACTGATAGGATTTCAAACAACAATGCTGTTTGCCAAATCGTCCAACGAAACTTTAGCATACAGGGTCCATGGGGCTTCAGACCTCCCTCCAAAATTTTTTTGTCTTAATAAACTGCTCAAATAGCACAATTTTGCACCTAGAAATTAACGTTTTCCCGGGGCACGACCCTTGGACCCCCCACTATATTGGGAGGAAACGGTGTTAGATAACAACATTCCCAAGTTGGCGACCCCTCACCTCCACCCCCTTTTTCCCACCAAATACAAATGGCTCTGTCTAACAACTCCCAAATAAATATCCGGGATGTGCTCCTGTATGTGGCTGACAACACAATCCATAAAGTTCACAATTTATAATATTTTACGTTTGAGAGTAATATAACACTTACTTATTAATTGGTTAGTGCCTATTGGAAGCGATTTAAAAATCTTCTCTTAACACTTCTCTTAAGGTGTTCAAGATCGCAAAATCATAATTTTATATTTATATGAAATAGAGTTAGTCTTGTGAGTACAGTATCCTCTTACGAAACAATTTTAACACTCATAGTTTTCTCATAACGGTGCGTTAAAATCAAAATTGGCATGTTATGTTGCCATGAAAATAGTGAAACCAATTGACTTACGTGTTCACAGTGAACTAACACGCCACGGGCTACGTAATAAAATATTTTTTAAAAAATCCCGTTTTTTTTTTTCATTTTAAAAAATTATTGAGTTTTCAACATTTTCCCTGCATTTTGCAATTTTTTTTTTTTAATTCAAAACATTGAGTTATGGTCTTTACTTACTTGATTGTATAGCTTATTGGATGTAAGTCCACAGTGAATTATTTTATTCAAGTAGGTCAGTTGGTTTTCACTATTTGCATGGCAGCAGAACAAGCAAATTTTGACTTTGGCGCACCGTTATGAGAAAACTATGAAAGCTAAAATTGTTATGTAAGATGAAACTGTACTCACATATATAGTCTACAAAACTAACACTATTTCATAAATATATAAAATTATGACTTTATCGCACTTGAACACCCTTAAGCCTAGTTGGTTTTAATATTATTATTCATTGAAAAAATATGTTTAATTTTAGTCAAGTTTTAGACATAACATTTGATTAAACGTTTTAAAAATTTTTGTGTGTTTTTCAGACACTTAAAAATCAATATTTAGTACTTTAATTAGGGGGAAGTAATAACTCCCCCCCCCCCTTCCCAGTACACCAATAAAGTGTTTCGGCAACGAAAAAATACGTACTGTATTAAATAACCACCTAATATAACTTGAAATATTTTCCATATAAAATAAAGGCGAATATACGCAAAACTTTTGTATACATATTTCTCACAAATCCAAATAAAATTCAGGAGTGAAATGTGTAGCATATTGTTTCTGAATTCAGTGTTTATTGTATCATAAGTGAAGGTAAGCAAGTTCCCAAAACAGTAAAGTTTTGATTTACATGTGTATTATTCGAAAACTATAAAATGTAAACATTTTTACACTACCAAAATGACACCCACCGTTTTACGTAGAAAGTAGTCAGTAAAACAATACTTGTTTCGCTTAACTTGAACTAAAGATTTTACAAGCCATTAAGAGCGCTCTGCATCAAAAAAATTCTTAATTATTTAATTGCATCCTAACGTTGTCCAATTATTACACATAACATTAAAGGTAATTTCTCACAAATAAGATATTTTTCGGTTTCGTACTTTTCTCATACAAGTGCATGTCAAAGTAGCTATTTGAATATTTCCGCTATTTGCCCAAAGTAAATACTATTCTAACGATACGAATGAAATACACTATTAGTATTTACTGTAAAAATTTGCTCAATATATACATATATAGTAATTGGCCTTTATTATTAGCAGTAGCAGTATATTCAATCAGCAGAGCATTGTATTTTAAAATATATATCTGGATCCCACTGATTAAGAGAGAAACAACCTTACAGCACAAAACAAAAACAAACACTCAACCCACCACAACCCATAGTTTTCCGATCTCCTCATAGTCGCATTCGTGTTCCTGAACCCTGTATTCCTCTACCTGATGACGGGAACAGATTCTAGTTTCTGAAACGTCGTTCTACTGTCTGTAAAACTACGGTGTTTTGTTTCGTCTCATTGTTGTGTCGTTTGTTGTTTTTCTGTTCGTATCTAATATCCATTGTGTTTTTTTTTCGTCTCATTGTTGTGTCGCATGTTCTTTTCTGTTCGTGCCTGCCTGATATTATACTGGTTTTGTTTCGTCTCATTGTTGTGTCGTATTTAATTTTTAATTTTGTGGGTCATTTCTTACTTAATCTTTTTATCACTTTGCCAAAGCAGACCTCAAAACTGGGTTGTCTGCCTCGGCGGTGTCTTGGGTTTTCTTTTGACTCTTGATATTTTATTTTTTATGTTTTTCGTCCGTGTTTTTATTTGGCCCGATTAAATTTATGAAATTTTATGCAGTGTATGTATCCTTTTGAATACAGCATACTCTGATTATTTATGTTTTTCTATTATCTTTAGTTTTCTTTAACAGTCATCTATATCTCAATGGAGTGTGTCCAAAAACTAAATCCAGCCACAAATTAATCTATAAAAGTCACTTTGAACGAATTTGAAGAAGTAACTCAGTAGTCCGAACACAGCATCATAATAATTGTGTGTTCAGATATTTAGTCTTCGCCATAAAATGTTGTCTAATTTCCACAGCCGTTCTAGTAATAAAATTGGTCACAAAAATTTCATTATATATCCAATAATTTTACGCCACTGCATTTTTTTTAATGTTCTGAAATATATGATGGATTTGAATGATTTAATTGACTGATTTTAAAAAGAGTAAAAACTTTAAAAAACAAACAAAATCGGAAGGAGAAATTTATAAAATAAATATGTTTAATTTGAAATTGGAATTCATTATTGTTTATTCAACACGACCTTAGAGCAGAACTTGAGTTGCGGTGCTCTTGAATCCATAAACACCAAGCAACTTAATAGGAGTTATTTTGTTGCAAACAATTTTTCGTTAGTGTCGCATTTTCAGTGTGCTATACTTATGATTATTTTTATAAATTCTTAATGCGTTTCCGTGACACTGTTGTACATTTTTAACTACACAGCTGACGAAGTAATTAAGTGGAGAGATAAATGGCCTCTATTACAGGAAGAGCAAGAAATCAAGTTGTTTTCAATGATTTGAGGCATAAAGTGAACAATATATAATTTTACATTTATGTTACGTTGTTTTAACTACGTTGTAAGATATTCCTTTCTTTCTAATCAACTGCTTCTCGATCTTTATTCCAGTAATGCATTTACACATCTAAGTGCGACAATTCTTATTAATATTTTTTTACTTGCGTAATGAACGTATGCAGTACATGACGGATTAAAATGTACCTCTTAAATATTTAATCCATTATTTAGAGATTTAAAATATAAATTGTGTGATGGAATGTAGTAACATATATTTAACCTTAATTTTGTTTGGTGGCCTACTTTTGCCGCTTCTTTAAACAAAATCGTATTTCAGTAACAACGTATTACATAAATATATTGACATCAAAAAAATTCAGTAAGGTAGACCGTAATTATCAACAGTTTATAAACATTTTTAACAAATCTCAAAATATACAAATAAAGTGATAATTCAATGGAGCGATCCATGTAGGGCTACTAGGACTCATCACAAAATGAATATATTAAATTATCTTAGAAACAAACAAGTAACGCTGAGAGTATAATATCCCATTTGTTTGCGAATGTTTTTGTTACAACACGTGTGTTGACCACACACTGTCGTCCGCAGTAGTGAAAACACGTTCACACTTTCAACGTGTCTATTCTGACTTCATGTGCCAAACGAGTTGACAAAAATGTTTATCGTATATAGCCATTGTATGATTTTACTCTGCACCGAGTCATATGAGCGTGTGTTGTGATTATTTTATATACGAATTACTCCATCAATTTACGATATCAATTAGCAATCAGTATGAATTGACAAGTTCCGTAGGGATATGCTACAGAAAATCTTCTTGAGGAGTATGGAAAGGTCCGCACCTATACACAGTATTGGACACTTAACCATACTCCATGTTACAAATGAAGCAACAGTTTACTATTATTACCACAAACGTCTGGTAATATCAATACACATTTGACTGTTTCCACAAAAATTACACGGGAAATATTTTTAATAGTACCTTCTTTCGTGAGTGAGTGAGGGATTTTGGTCAGCGCTTAAGCGGTACGGAAAGGTACGATCTCGAGCGGATGACTGGAATACTCAGTCGTCAAAAAAAATCTGAACTACTCATTAAAATCCGATTAAATTTTTTTGCCGAGTAGATGCTTTATGAGTGGACGTTCATTTATGTAGCACAATTGGGTAGTATGCTTTACTTTCGAGTAAAAAATTAAAATATTTTTTTTTAGAAAAATAACGGCGCAGAGATTTTTGGACAGTAAAATTATTTTCATAACAAAACGCTAGTATTTTTAAAATTCGGTTATTATAGAGGCCTAGATTCTATAATCTTAAAAATTTATAAGAAAAAACAGTTTTCCATTTTTGTAGATTTTGTGGTTTTAAGCCCTTATTTTGCTAAAAACTGTATTTAATTTTTTTACTCGACAGTAAATAATACTACTGCATAGTGATGTATAAATAAACGTCCGCTGATAAAATATCTTCTAGGCAAAAAAATATCATTGAATTTTGATGAGTAGTTCAGATTTTATTGACGATTGATTATTGCTGTCATCCGCTCGACATCGTACCTTTCCATGCCCCTTAATATCGAGGTCTTAAGCACTGGTGACGTGTGCATACGAGTACGGAGCAGCGCCGGAACGCAGGGGCGGGAGAAACTGGAGATCCCTGAGAAAACCCACCGACCAGTGGCATCGTCCAACTAGATTCCCACATGTGAAAATCCATATGCACTGACCCCGCCGGAAATCGAACCCGGTTAGCCTTGGTGGGAGGCGATGGTCTGCCAATTCTGCCACCATCTTTCATAATGATCTTATAAATCAGTGAGCTAAATTTTCAAAATTATTATTTACAATTTTGCGAGAAATCAAGTGCAGAAAGAGTGAGTATACGTCCCTACCTGCGCTTCAAACACGTTGCAGCGAGTTACGGCTATTCTTTTTGTACGAAACTATTTAACGCAAATTGTATTCGTGTATACACGAAAAGAACATACATATCAAAGTACTTCGCTATAGTTTTAAAAATTCGGCACGTTAATTCGAAACATTATTTTCGGGCCCCTGAATATGAACAAAAACGGGGTTTCCAGACTGTCGTATCTGGAAAAATAACATCCGATTTCGAAAAACACAACTATCGTAACAAGCGTCAGATTTTTAACTATGTTGCGCCTATAAATAAAATAATGTGGTCACAACTTAAAGTCCCTTAAGAAAAATAATAACAGTAAAGCACTGCATCCCAGCTGAGTGGCTTGCGCGGAGAGGCGATAATGCATTACACACGTTGGTTAGTAGGACCCTTACAGCTCCTGCCACACACACAGCTTATCTAGGGAGGCCCCTTAAGGTACCGCATGGTTGCAGGGCTTGGTAGGAGCCAAGAGGGAAGGGTTGGTTGTAGAAAAGGGGTGGTGCGGGGAATCACATCCGACCGCTGCGCAATCTTCACCAGGGATGGCGTCACCTGTGATGGCGGCAAGGGCGGGGAATATATATGCGCCTACCCACCCCCTGCCTGCATATACCACACGACGCCCTGACACGCCTAGGGGCACTGCGCCGTTCCTTTCAATAAAGAGGGATATATATCGGCACTGCGAACACCGCATCAGTACGACGGTGGCAACCACACCCTAGGGTAGGCACCTCGCACGTTCCCTCAACCCCCCGTTCTTGCCTAAACTTACCTGCGGAGATAAACCTGCAGGCTTCCAGCAAATGTGATCATTTTTCCTGCTATTCAGCTGGCAGACATGCTGAGGAATACGATTTTGTACATTGTTGTAAGAACCATAATACAGTTAAAAAAACTTTTAAAACATTGACGTAATTCGATAACCCTGTTCTAATATGAATGTTGCATCCATAACTCTGTAAAAACGAAGACGTAAAATCCGTAACTCTGTAAAAACGTGGACGTAAAATATGTAATAAAATATGGACGCAGGGTCATTAACCCCTTTTTTAAAACATGGATGTAGGACCCATAACCATGTTAAAATATGAATGTTACATTTATAACTCTGTAAAAACGTGGACGTAAAATATGTAACTCTGTAAAAACATGGACGTACAATTCATAATTCTTATGGACGTAGGCGTCATAGCCCTCACAATTAAAATACGTACAGTATTGGGTTTGTCTACCGATATAGTTATGTTGTTCCTGCAACAGTACATTGTTCCTTCTACATAACAGAACTATTCTTGTATGGGGTAGATTATTTCTTTTGGTAGATTGTTTCTTTGTTTAGACACTATTCTGATTTCCGTCACTCATTAACAAGGAATTTTTTGTTTCATATTTGTTAGATGTTTTATTAGAAACCACACGTACATTGGTTGTTAGGTAACTTTTACTAACACTTAATTCACTTAACGTTACAAACTAAAAACTTATTTCTGATTAAAGCTTTTCCGCACTTAATTTCCACTCTCCGACCTGACTCAACCTGTACGTGTATACACACACATTTAGAATATCCGAGGACTAATTATCCAATTTGTGGATTTACGGCGATATTTACGATAACAGTTACATATATCAACTGCGATAAACAGAGAAAACGGCAAATATAAATTATTAAATAAAATTAATTACGAACGACTAGGCTTTTACTGCACCTTTCACAAACATGTATACAGATACATGACAACCTGGGAACTGGGCACCATTGTTGTACAATAACTGCGTCAATAAAATATATGGTAATATCTGAAGGCATGAGATGGACCTAATAGTTCAAAATAAAAAAATTATTGTCATTAGAGATACGTTTATCAGCTGTATCTTGAAAATCGCGGATAGACATGATGTACTGTGTATACGGAATGTCACGGTATTATTGCAACAAACTTACAAGGAGTGATTGGTTAAGTAATTATAAATAACCTTTGTCTGAGAACGGATGTGTCCGAAGACACCATGTTTAGAAGCTAGGCGTCTTTTATATAACACGTTACAAAACGCCGTTTAGATTTGCAAATAATGTTAGATACCTGACAGAAGTTACCTTCTTTCCAGGAAACAGTGAGGAGTTATTTACTCACTGACTGCATGATACTCATTTCTTAACGTTAACTTAAAGAAGGTACTCAAAATGCCGGCCATCCAATTGATTGCAGACGTCGCAACTCGGGTATATCACCAGGCGGACACGGTCGAAGTTTCAATGAGTGGTTAGGCAACGTTTCATGCTGCCTCTCCACATGTATTCGTTCTAAGAGGATAGGTGCGCTGCGAAATGCCTGCATATCAGGCGCGTAGAACAGTACAGCCTAGTCAAAAAACGATTCACAGACGTATGGCGCCATAATTGTCTTACCCTGACTGGTGCTGTCACATGAGATACGTGTCTGAACAAAGACACGCTGCCAATAAACATGAAGCACAGCTGCCTATGTCCACGTAAGGCATTGAAACAAAATTGTGCTTACATCTTTTCGCAACAAAATTGTGGCTCTATATATAAGACATAACGTTACGTGAACGTAATGAATAGGTAATATTGTTTTAGTAGTTCATAGATGTATGTTAAATTGTTTTCTTTGTAAATCGTACCATGAGAGAGATAAAATTGTTTTACCATACTTCTTTTCGGAAAGTGGATTATGTTGTTCCTAAGTCAACATTAATATCCATTGTGTTATATGTTATATTTCGTAGTTATCGCTTGAGTAGTTTCTCAGATTTTACAAAAAGTTTTCTATTTATTAACGTGGTGTTATCCGTCAAAATGTAAGATCTTATTTTGTTTAATCAGTGCGTAAGTGCAAATATGACCAATTGTAAAATTTGTTTTAACGTATTTTCAAAATGAAATATGAAATCTTTATATATAACTGACGTATACTCTTTTTCAAAATTGGATATTAACAATAATATCAGATTTTCTAACTAAAAACGTGAATGTTGTGGTATTGTAACTTATTGTTTTGTTTAAAGTGATTCAGTACTATCCAACGTATCACATAAAATTGTACTCAATTACATCGTGGTACTTTTAACGATGGAGAACATAAAACAAAATGCGCTTATGAGCTCAAATCTTAGTTAGTGAACTATGAAAATTTAAAAATTTGTATCAATCAGTCAGTTAGTAAAAATGTTACATAAAGTAATTAAGTTTATTGTGTTGGTGAACCTCCAGCAATGAACGCATACGATTAAAAAAACTTAACACTATGGGTCGACAAAGTATCACTGAAAAAAAAAAGTGTAGTTGCAAGTACCATACTTGTGTTAAAATAGGGACAACAAAACAGTTTGGTTATTGGTACTACTCTGGACAGTTCTTTCAACAATCTGTTTTGTAGAAGTTACCATCTGATTTGTAAAAGCAACTAGGCTCTTAGTTTCTCCTACAAAACAGGTTATTGAAGGAACTGTCCAGAGTAGTACCAACAACCAAACTGTTGTGTTGTCACTGTTATAACAAAAGTATGGTACCTACAACTTTACTCTTTTTTTCAGGGTATAAAACTGCGTTTTAATCGGCAAGATATTTGCTGACACACACACACACACACACTCTCTCTCTCTCTCTCTCTCTCTCTCTCTCTCTCTCTCTCTCTCTCTCTCTCTCTCTCTTGATTTATTTACTGTGCTATCTTTCAAAAGGTGACCAACAATAATAAACCTTACTGAATTAAAATAAAAAAAATGCACAACCGAAGAACAAAATGTGACTTTTATGGGTAATATAATTTACGAAATACGACTTGAAATAATAATTTATTTATTTTTGCTGTATGTAAATTATTCTCAGTTCTGAATCTTGTTATGCCAATTCTGTGTACTACAAAATAATAACTCAAATATTCCTGTAACGCAACGTGTGTAGTAATTACTCAGTCATCAATGGACTAGTCAAGTACTAAACTGTAGTCTTTCACTGTCCGCGATGTTAATCCTGTCTTCTGAAAATGTTAGGCTTTACCCCAGGCGCTAAATTGTCTGCCAAGCTGTTTTCGACATTTTGCATTGTTATTATTTTTGGTAAACAAATACGTAATGTGTTATTGATGGAAACTACCGAAATTGTAGTATTTGTGTTTTAATTTTAGGTTTTATGACAATTTAAAAGAGCCTAAATGCATTGGCGTCAAGTTGGCCACAAAAAGTTATTTAAAAAGGATAAAGAAAATGAGCACAACATCGGTTGGTTAAACGTTAGTCTAAAATATTGCTGAAATTTATGTAGTTTTATTACAAAGTTTCATGATTTATAGCCAATTTTATAATTACAGCTAGCTTACCGTCAAGCTGGCATGAAAACGAGTTAGATGTCATCGGTTCAACAAAATTTGTAGCATTAATCGATATTATTTGAAAATCCAGCGAGAACTATTCAGGCCTATTTGACAGACATGGCGCCTATGTACTCGCCAAGTAACACATTGGCTCTACTAACAAACTCAGGGTTCATGTTGTCTATAAACTGCAAGCTGTAATGAACTTCGTAACATAGGAAATAATAATTTCAAAATTTACAAGGTATCACTCGAAACATTCATATAAGGCATTATTTTTTTATTAATAAGTTAAGTCAATGCGGTCCTGATTAATTTATTTTACATTTTTAAACCATTAATTGGATGCCACTAATTTTTGCAATTAAGTTTCAAAAACAGATTCTGTGAAATATGGTTGGTAGCCATGATTAATATGGATTAACATGAATGTCTGTGTTAATAAACATTAATACAACCTGTTCTTAAAGCTTTCAAATATTATTAACATGTTTAGACATTTGTAATTTTCTTCCGATAGTACCTGACTGATTAAAGTTTTCTGACTAGTTTAGCGGATTTTCTATAAAGTTTCAGAGTGTGGAAATTCTATAGAAAAAGTTATCAGCAATCACACTACATCAAAAATAAATGACTGTGGGATAATTTATAGTTACAGGTATTATACGGTAAAAAATTACTGCACAAGCGAAGTCCATTTGTTCTCTATTACCATAAAAGAAATGACTGTCATGAAAAACGACGATCTAAATTGTTGCTTTTATGACTATTCGTTTGAATAGTGTATACCTGTCCAAACGGAGAAAATACATATAAACACGTACAAAAGCCGGCCGTATCTCTTCTTCCTCCGTACAATAGCCATTCAACCAATCGTATGTGTTGTCGACGGGGGAAAAAACCAAAACAAGTACATTTTTTTTTGGCAAGTAAAGCAGTTACTTGGCAAATGGTAAGAGTTAAGTGAGTCACATATGGAAGTTTATACAGAAATGTGATAAGTAGAAGCAAATTGTGTTTAGTGACTGGTGTCTGTTTAACGAACCTATGTTAGTGCGAAAATTTGTAGTACAAGTTTATTTACACGAGTAGTTCTGATTTGGTAAGGACATCATACGCAATCACTAGATTCCCCCCCCCCATAAACATGCACCAATCCTTCTCCTTCGATACGGTATTAAAGACATGTAACTGGTTGTAAATATCAATGCCTTGACAAAGTAGGGAGTTGAGGAGAAGAACGAGGGACAGGCAGGAAACCCCTCCACGATTCTTGCAAAGAAAAATAAACTAATAAAGGATCTACTGGAACGATTTATAACAAATCAAAGAACTTTGTTTTGGTTCGCATATTTCTAAGTTAAGTTTGTACTTTAAATATTCTAGTCTAATAATAAGTAAAGTTTTATTTTGTGCAGTAATTGTTGCGTCGTTAAGTCTTGTGCAAAGTGAAGGCTTCGTTGTGCCATTCTGTCCGCCTTTTGTTTAACCATGTTTTTGTCTAATTAACTATCTTTGCTGTATTATTTGTGGTGATATCTGACTTGACTTTGTGTTTCCTTTCAATTCTTTGTTTTGATTTTGACGTAACGTGCATACTGCAGTAAAATTCAACTCAGTTTCCTTGACTTTTTCATTCTCAATCTTGGTTTTCTGGAACGACACATTAATGCCATTACGTGCGTCCACAATATTGTAACTATCAATTTACTGCTGCTGTAAAATTTCTCAAAATTTCACTCCATACCACACAGTAACCAGTACAAAATCACATTAAACGAATTTGCTTGTTACTTTATGTGCAGTAATGATCACTACAATCACATTGGGTTTTAAGTACACACATTAATGTAGCAAGAAGACAGTATTGCTGATTTTCAGATTTTTTTTCAGTTAAGAAAATATCAAATGTTGTGGTCAGAGTACTCATCAACAACTTATAGGTTGTTCAAAGTTAAATATTAACCATTAAAAATTAGAAGTTTAGGAATCAGATAATTTCATAGTTATTTAGTTGTTGTTTGTAGTAATTTTTCCTGAATTTTTAAGAATTATTTGTTCTCTCTACTCATATTTCAGGATTATGAATACCATCGCATTTCAAATATATTTTCGAAAAATGAAATCCGTAATAAGTAGTAAGCTTTCTCGTTCACATTTTTTCATGCACTATGCTGACTTTCAATACCTTTTACGATTTTAGTTTATGAGAACGGTTAAGGAATTTACCACTTATATCATGAAACTGAATTACTATACGAAAAGTGTGTTAAACGCTGCGTGCTGATGAGTTTATTTTGAGTCATGTAAATAATGTACATCTAAAAAAATTAAGAATGATTTTACTTTGCGAAAGTAACTAGTGATTATACTGTGTATTTTAAAATAATGACGTTTTCAAGTTTCAATTTTAAAATTCATATTTAACAGAACATTGCGATCAGAACAACGCTATTGTCTGAAAATAATAAAAAGTGTATTAATTAATTTTGAATAAACTTTAATATTCAGTTTAAACAGCAAAGTTGTAAGTCATTCTTAAGTCGTGTACTTCGTTAACGACAGTTACACTTTTTTCTCTAGTACCATTTGAGCTAAAATTGTAAATATTTACAGACTATCAATTGAATAACTACGTAAATTATTCCAAACACAAACGTTTGTACTTTTTGGTGAGTGTTTTATCAGCTTATTTTTTTAACAATAAATTGTAGAAAAAGGTGAAATATCGACGGCATCTGAAGTTAAATGTGTCAAAAATTATATAAAGGTAAAGTGACCTATTTAAGCACGACCTATTTCTTAAAAACTATTTTTAAATGTTCTTTTTACATCAGAGGCAGTGAAACAAAAACCCACTTTGTAGTATCTGTTCGAGGTCTGATCTACCGTAGTAATAATTGAAAATATGAAAAAATATTTTTAATTACCTGTTTTCTCCCAGAAGATACAAGATTGGTCTACCTGCAATAATATATAAATTGTCGGATTGCACCGACATATTAGAGATTATTCTAGCTACCACAGTAATTTATTCAGAGTTGCTGCCTTATACAAATGAACTACAGGCCTCTGGCCTGCCGGTTCATAGAGAATTAATTACTCCTAAAGTTGGCTACTCTGTTGATTTTTGTGAACGCTTGTGTTGCTGCGAACAAAGCACATGTAGTGCCGAGAGCTAATTGTTTTGAACGCGCGGTTGCTGAGAGGAAGCATGCCGTGTTAGTTTTACACCCGCCCTGCTTGTTTGCGAACCTGTTAACATCAGCTGTAACTATTCCCGAGAACTTCAACTCATATCACAGAAACGTTACAGATCACAAAAATGTAACGATTTCAATACAAATTAACTCGCAGAATTTAAATTACCAAACCGTTTCATAATTATTTTTATAACCTGATCCAAGTTAGTGTAAATTACGTAAATGGCGAAGTGATATGTTATAAAACACATTTATTCACTTAAAGTGACCACCATTCTGTTTCACTTTGAATTATTCTGTGTAAATGGTTCGATATTATTTGTCTAAACTAATCCGGTGTAAATCGTCGTTTAAGAAAGAAAACTTCATATCAACATTTCCGTGACCTAACATGAACGATAGAAAAATTCACAGTTTTAGTAAAGGTTTCAGTAGGTCGGAAACTCAATTTTAAAAAAAGGAAACAAGTTACAGTATTGCATACATTATATCTGTTTTACGAGGTATCTAGGTGGCATTTTTTTTTTTTTGTTTTTAATCTGATACGAAGTTTAAACTCATTGTTTGCAGTTCTACTTCAATTCTGGTACAATAATAACTGAACTAAAATTTTTATGAAATTACTTCAATACTTGCAAGTGATTCTGAGGGACTAAGGTTTAGTATTTTCATTAACGCAAACAACACTCAATGTTCACAACTCGTGTATTTAAACACAGCTAAAATCAAGTTAAGTGTACCTTCTGCCCGAGCATTTACTCTGTAGCGAACACGCAACATTCATCAGTGATAAAATTCAAACTGTTAACAAGATGACTGCTAATAGCTTACTGCGTTTGTTTTAAAAGTCAATTAATCAAAATGTTTACTCTTATAATTTAACTATTAGAGAATAATCGATAGTAAAGAACTAATTTTGAATTTAAACACATGACAGCAGCGCATAATGGATTTTTGTAAACCAACGTACAGGGATCCCGGCATTTTGGTTGAAACTGTTTTGTAAAAAAAAAAGCGAACTGAAATCACGATGACGGGACCTTGAATAGAATCGGCGTCTTCCCGAATGCAAGTGTATTGAGCTACAATTATTATACTTCCTCTCACGATTCGTTGATAAGGGTCATGCAGGTATAACAATTCCGATGAAACTACTTCTACAGAGGGGCCCGCGGTGGTCGAATGGTCAGACCATTTGCCTCCTTCCAAGGCGATCCGGGATCGATTCAGGCGGAGTCGGGCCTTGGATTTTCGCACGTGGGAATTGTGCCGGGCGATGCCGCTGGTCGGCGGGTATTCTCGGGGATCTCCCATTTCCCCCGCCCATTCATTCCGGCGCTGATAAATAAATCAAATCACCCCTCAACGGCGCTAAAGAAAAACTCGATGTTGATCGCTGACCAAAATATCTCTCTCACCACTACTACTACAGAAAACGAAAAGTCGTAAAATTTGTTAATTTACGTGTGCGTAAATAACTAGCATCTTACGAGCCATACAGCTATTAACATGTGTGAATAATCAACTTTTAAGTATAAGTTTTCGTTGCGGATGCTAATGAAAGAGCCTCAATGCGAGAGGGGTTTCGGATTCGATTTTCTATAGTACCTCGTAGTTATTTTTTTATGACTTAATACAAAAATCTACGCAAAGTCAAACAAATATTTAGTTTTACTTATCAAATGTTAGACTTGTGCAACGAAACAAAAACATTAAAATAATTTTTAAGTGAAATGTGTGGAAATGGGAATAAAAAAATAGTAAAATATTTAAGTAAATAATTTACCCAATTCGAAGAATTTCTCAAAGGCAAAAGTAAACAAGCAACGAAAGTATTTCTTTCGCCATACAGCTACAAAAAGAATTATTTGGTTGGTCTAAGCGAATTTTGTTTAACTCAGCTAGAGCGGTCTCTCAGTTCAAGTTTGGAAATACGCTTAGTAAATCCCCTAAAATAGTCTGTTGGTGAACATTAAATAGTTTGAGGGGAAATAGAGAACACTGTAATGTTTGCTCCGAGGATATCCTGCGAGCTGGTTTATGCGGGACGGAAGGATGACGTCACGACAGATCGAGCACGAGTTGAGGTCCCCGCTGGGGGCCAGGCAGAGTCGCGCGACGACGGATGAGAACGTGAATAATGCAAGGCGGGTTGCGGCGAGGAAGGGGCCGTGTGGAGTAGTGTGCACGGTGTGTGACGCCGCATCGCCCGAGGTAGACACACCAAGCAGGTCGGGCACGAGAACACGGGTAGCTGTCACACCTGTACACATGTCCCAAGCCCGCCGTGAATAGAATGTGCTCATGTGCCCGTATGCGTGGCCCGCAGTAGGATGAGTTAGAGAGTAGGGACCCTGCTTTTCGCGAAAATTATTTTGCCCTACTTTGTTTCAGTGCCTTACGTGCACCACTGCAATTCTGCTTCAAGATTATTGGCAGTATGTCTATGTGAAGAGCTGTGTGTCATTTGACTGAACCAATGACAATATCGCCCCTGCAACATCAAACGTCTGTAATTTGCCGGTAGAATCCCAAGGCTCGTGAGCGTTATTATATCCAATCACTGACCACGAAGCAGAACTACAGATGTGCACGTAATGCACCGAAACAAAATGGGACAAAATTCTTTTCACGAAAAACAGGGGTCCCTATTAGTGAGCGAGTGATTTTGGTCAGCGCTCAACATCGAGGTCTTTAGCACCGGTGAAGGGTGACGTGAGGTGAGTATGGAGTAGCGCCGGAATAAAGGGGCGGGGGA
Source organism: Medauroidea extradentata (assembly GCA_003012365.1). NCBI lineage: Eukaryota > Metazoa > Arthropoda > Insecta > Phasmatodea > Phasmatidae > Medauroidea > Medauroidea extradentata. Next base: position 1,591 of record PNEQ01088038.1, on the reverse strand, counting down.
AACGGGAGATCCCCGAGAAAACCCGCTGACCACTATTCCCACATGCGAACCTCGCCGGGAATCGAACCCGGATAGCCGTGCTGGGAAGCGAATGGTCTGACCGTTCAGCCACCGCAGCTTCTCCCACAGAATGTGAGGGAGAACATATAAAAGGGGTTATTTATGTTTGGAGTTAACGCCACTCATACTTCCGATACTCAAAAAAGTTTTTTAACGTTACTCGCCCTCATCTCAGGAGAACAGTATTCATAAAATGAATATTATAGCTTGACTACGGTTTTACACAGTGGCGGCTCGTGAGAGGTATGACTGCTGATTGAACTGTACGCTCCTAATGAAAGCGTTGTATATCTGCATATCTGCTGCTCTGCTTTGTGGGTATTGGTAGCGTGTAATTGTGTAGACGCGTCACTTATTTTGACTGTGTCAATCAGATGATGTTTACGTACACGCGTCTGCGCTAAGCGCATAGACGATATAAACATTCAATCATTGACCACGAACAGTGGCGGCTCGTGGGTTGTTGCCAGGTTGGACTGCAGTTGCCAAGAGCTGTACAGGGTTGTGCGCTGGTTGACTCTACAGCCACTGACACACTGATGTGCAGGTGCCCCTTACTACTGAGTGGTCACAACAGATCTAGTAGCCGGCAAATATTTCATGGTCATTGGTGTACGGCGCGTTCATCAAGAGTGTACAGTTCCGACTATCTACAGCCCCACATGGCAACAACCCACGAATCGTCACTCGTAAAGACTGAGCCATTAATAAAGTACCAACTAAATGTCTGTCGAATTATTTGGTACTACTGTATCAGCGTGTAGCTTATGAGCAGTTGTTAACCGCTTCGGTAAACAAATATTCCAGTAGGCTAGGCTACACGTCAGTCTGTACACTTTTATATCCTTCTTAGTACTGATATGACAATTTTACATTTTATGTAAGAGTTTGCTATCTCTTTTGTGTATGGGCAGTACACGCAGCTTTAAATAAGGTTCATGAAAACTGACCGCGTGGCTTTTATTTTAAGCTATGTTAACCTATTGTAAGTAATGGAGATAAAAAACTTAGCTTAGATAAGGTAAGTCTGTGTCGTGGAAAATACACTCAAACACCATTAGAAATTTAAACCTGTCCATTTATTTATTTTAGAAATTGCTAAAGAAATGCTACAATATATTATTACATTCTCTAGTCAACATTCATAAGCGGGGAATTATTTTACTTGACTTGTTTACCTTGAAATTATTTGAAATTTATTTTTGGAACAAATAAGAAAATTCAAAGTTGTTTAATGTAATATTAGTTGTAATATTGTAATTTTGACTATAGAATCAAATAATGCAAATTAAATCTGATGATGTAATAAAAGTTACACTGATGTCCGCTTTCCTTTGCACTGAACTAAGCGCAATAGTTATAAACAAAACTGGAGTTGAGACTAAAACTGCAGAGTTGTAGTACTTCCATTCAATTAACAATTCAGTAAGCATAAACCAAGAGCAGAGTAGAATCACAAGGTAGCTTGTCCTAAATGTCCCGTAACATACTTAAAATAAAAAGATTGATTAGGTGTGTGTAGATCCAGAAG